>JAPDDN010000321.1:0-47651 GCA_027422405.1 Ptychobarbus kaznakovi | reverse complement strand
TTTGAAATTGTATGTGTTTTATTTTGTCCGCTATCACAACGGTTAGACACCTGAGCGCTATAGTGGGCCCGTGAGAAACCAAAAACACACTTTCCTCTGCACCCAGCATTAAGCGGGGTGGTAAGAGGCACATTAGAGGCTACTTGCGGGGTGGTCCGGTGGTAGTGAGACTCGGGCCCCTCCTCTTTATGCCTGGCTGATCAGGAGGACTTCTGAGGCGCCGGATCCAAGGTGATCTTGGGCCGGGGTCCTTGGCGCTTCAGGAAGGGGTAGCGTCGTGCCGAGCGTGAGCGCCCTCCATCTCGCCAACCCTCAGGAGGTCGGGGCTCCGGGGTGGCTGGCGTTGGTTTAGCTGTCTGCTGAGTCGGCGCAGGCCTGGGGCGACTGGAAGCAGCAGAAGAGCTGGTGCGCTTAGGGAGGAAGTGTCACATCGCTTGAGACGACTTCTGAGCCTCCGTGAGGCGTTCAGCAAAGCCCTCCACAGCTGGTTCAAACAGGCTACCTGACAAACCCGGAGCGTCGAGGAAGGGAACTTTGTCAACCTCTTTCATCTCCGTCATCGTGAGCCAGAGATGGCGCTCTAATACTACCTGGGCGGTGGCTTCGATGGCGCGTAGAGCCAGGTCTGTCGCGTCCCTGAGTGAAGCTGGATCCAGACCGGCTTCCTCACTGGCGAGTATCTTGGCCTGGAAGGAAAGACCTAGAGCACAGCCATAGAGTGCATCGCTGTAGCCGCTTGTCCAGCCGCCGAGTAGGCGTGTCCAGCGAGTGCAGATGTGGCTCTGCACGGCTTGGACGGATGGCTTCCCCTCGCCTTCCATCTGTTAGCTGTGGGCGGGCAGAGATGTGCGGCCATGAGCACTCATCCAGGTGTTCGTATCCTTTTTCTTCAGCGCTGTCAACAGATGTGAGAGCAGCTGAAGCAGAAGGACGGATGCGAGACGAGTGGGGGGCGTGCCACGATATCGTGAGCTCGTATGAATTTCGGGGAAGAAGGGGGACAAGCGTTGTAACACTCTTCCAGACTGCTGCGAGATGGCTCCTCAACGGAGATCATTCGAGCCTGTGCTCATTGACAGCCTTTGTCAGGATGCGGGTGAGCTCCTCATCCACTCTGAGTCTGGCGTTACGTGAAGAGGACGACGGTAAGAGGGCGGGGTCAGTCACAGAGCCCGATAACTCCTCCGTGACCGAAGCCGCCAGGAAAAAAGGCTGTCATCTATATCGCCGTCACTCGCACCGAACGAGATCATGTAGCTCACAGCGGAGGGACCCTGATCATGTTGAGTGAAGAGGACGGGCCAATGCTCTCTCCCTCTGCGGTGACGGCGAGGCACGCGGGCATTGAGCCGATGTGAGCTCGCTTGTCACCGGACGAAAATTTGCTCTTCTAGTAAGGCTTTCTTAGATCTTACCGGATAGCCGCAGGGGATGACCGAGTCCGCAAACTGGTCGCTGCAAGAAGTTCTCATCCGGCTGCTGAGGCGAAGAGTCAGCGAAGAAGGGTCTTCGCCGCTGAAATGAAAAAATCTGAGATGCGGTGACAGGGCAGCTGATTATATAGCCAGACGCCCCTCCCATTTTGGCGGGTTATGGCGGGCTGCATAGCCATTGGCTCACGTGCCACCGCCGTGCATTGGTTCGTTTTTTAATCCTACACGAACCAATTGACGTGCAGTTATAACTGCGTGATTGAAATAGGTTTCAGTTGAAGAGGAAAAAAGGGTTTTTCCCATTACGAGTGAAATATCGAAAGGGAAACATTGTTTGAATACTTTCTAATAGATATCTGTAAAGCTTATTTAGATTTCGCAATATGATCTTACACAGTATTCTAAAAAGGGGACATTTCTTTTTAAGATGTTTATATGTCCAAGTTCAAGGTTTCAAGGTTTTTTTTATTCGTCACATACTCAATTATACGGGATATAATCAGTAGTGAAATGTAAATCAGGTCAGGTCCGCTCAATGGACAGAGCAAAATATGTAACACAACACAAGAGTATAGATATATATAAATATAGGTAAAGAATAATAATAAGAAAAAATAAAGAGTAAAATGTGCAATAAAATAAAATGTGCAATACAGTATACTGTGGACTTAATAAATAATAATATAAGCAGGGATGTGCAAGAGTAATGTGCAAACAGGTTGTACTGGGTATATACATAGCAGCAGTATGGATGATAGTGAATATTTAACAGTTTAAGTATCCATCTGACTAGTAAGCCAATTCTCAAAAAGCTGCTATGATGACTTTTGTTCTACCCACTTAAATGATAGAGGTACGTGCAGTGTCCAATCTATACAGACTGTGTCTGTTCCCCGAATAGTAAGGTCAAAATATAAATTTAAAGCAGGATCTAGAACAAATCTGATCGTGATTAAACCAGAAAAATGCAAAATAAATGAACAAAAACAATTTTTAAAGCTTGGGCTCCTAAATATCCAGTCACTCACACCCAAAGCAGTTATTGCAAATTAAATTATCACAGATAATAGTTTTGATGTACCATGTCTGACTGAAACCTGGCTTAAAACAAATGATTATTTTGGTCTAAATGAATCTACTCCACCAAGCTAATGTTATAAGCATGAGCCTCATCAGACTGGCCGTGGCGGCGGTGTCGCAACAATATATAGTGATATTCTCAATGTTACTCAGAAAACAGGATACAGGTTTAACTCATTCGAAATACTTATGCTTAATGTTACACTGTCAGATATGCAAAATAAATCTGTCCTATCTCTTGCTCTGGCTACTGTGTATAGACCGCCAGGGCCATATACAGATTTTCTGAAATAATTTGCAGATTTCCTCTCAGACCTATTGGTTAATGTTGATAAAGCACTAATTGTTGGAGATTTTAACATTCACGTTGATAATATAAATGATGTGTTAGAACTTGCGTTTACTGACCTAATAAACTCTTTTGGTGTCAAGCAAAATGTCACCGGGCCCACGCATCGTTTTAATCATACACTAGATTTAATTATATCGCATGGAATTGATCTTACTGACCATTTCCTTGTATCGTGCATGCTGCATATTACTGATATTAACTATAAGGCTCCGCGTTATCGTCCAGGCAGAACTATTGTTCCAGCCACTAAAGACAGATTCACCAATAACCTGTCTGATTTATCTCAACTGCTCTATGTACCCATAACTACAGATGAACTAGACAAAATTACTAGCAACATGGGAACTATCTTCTCTAATACGTTAGAAACTGTTGCCCCATCAAATTAAAAAAGATTAGAGAAAAACGTGCTGCGCGATGGTACAACAGTTATACCCATTCTCTCAAGAAAGAAACTTGTAATCTTGAGCGCAAATGGAGAAAAACTAACTTGGAAGTCTTTAGAATTGCGTGGAAAAACAGTATGTCCAGCTATAGACTGCCAGGACCGAGCATATCCGCAAACTCATAGATAATAACCAAAACAATCCAAGGTTTTTATTTAGCACAGTGGCTAGATTAACAAATAAATAGATGTCACCCGATCTAAATATTCCCTCACAGTTTAATAGTAATGACTTAATGAATTTCTTCTCTGATAAAATAGATAACATCAGAAATACAATAGCAAACGTAGATTCTACAGCGTCTAGTACTTCGGCTTCATTCATTGTACCCAAAGAAAAACTGCATTGCTTTACAACTATAGGACAGGATGAGCTAAATAAACGTATCACAGCATCTAAACCAACACATGTTTATTAGATCCTGTACCCACTAAATTATTGAAAGAGTTGTTACCTGTAGCAGAAGAACCGCTTCTCAATATTATTAACCCATCGTTATCTTTAGGTCACGTCCCTAAAGCATTCAAGCTGACGGATATAAGCCTCTTATTAAGAAACCAAAACTAGATCCTTGTGAACTGGCGAATTACAGGCCATTTTCAAATCTTCCGTTTATGTCAATTTTTTTTTGAAAAAGTAGGTCTGCTCAATTGTGCTCCTTCTTGCTAAAAAATGATATCTATGAAGAATTTCAGTCAGGTTTTAGGCCCCGTCATAGCACAGAAACTGCACTTGTTTAAAATTACAAATGACTTGCTTCTTGCGTCAGACCAAGGCTGCATCTCATTGCTAGTTTTACTAGCAATTATAGATCATGACATACTCATAGATCGATTACAAACTATACAGGTATTCAAGGGCAGCTTTTAAGATGGTTTAGATCCTACCTGTCCGATCGTTACCACTTTGTTTATTTAAACGGGGAGGCATCTCAATTATCTGTCCTAGGTCCTCTGCTATTTTCATTATACATGAAATTATACAGGTTTGCCCCCTTGGTAATATTATTAGAAAATACGGGATTAGTTTCCATTGTTATGCTGATGACACTCAACTATATATCTCAACAAGACCAGATGAAACTTCTAAACTATCTAAGCTAACGGAGTGTGTTAAAAATATAAAAGATTGGATGACCAATAATTTTCTCCTATTAAATTCAGATAAGACAGAGATTTTACTTATTGGACCTAAAAAGAGTACACAGAATATCTTGGATCACAATTTGCAACTAGATGGATGTACTGTTACTTCCTCTACAGTCAAAAATCTGGGTGTTATATTAGACAGCAACCTATCTTTTGAAAATCATATTTCCCATGTTACAAAAACAGCATTCTTTCATCTTAGAAACATTGCCAAGCTACAGAACATGTTAAGTGTTTCTGATGCAGAAAAGTTAGTTCATGCATTCATGACCTCTAGACTGGACTATTGTAATGCACTGCTAGGTGGTTGTCCTGCATATTCAATAAACAAGCTACAGATAGTACAAAAAGCAGTGGCTAGAGTCCTTACCAGGTCAAGAAAATATGATCATATTACTTTAATTTTCACAGTCTCTGCACTGGCTACCTATTAAGTTCCATATCAGTTACAAAATATTATTACTTGCCTATAAGGCCCTAAATGATTTAGCTCCTGCGTACCTAACTAATCTTCTATCACGCTACAATCCAACCCGCTCCCTAAGGTCGCAAAACTCTGGACTCTTGGTAGTACCTAGGATAGCAAAGTCCACTAAAGGAGGTAGAACTTTTTCATATTTGGCTCCCAAACTCTGGAATAGCCTTCCTGATAACGTTCGGGGTTCAGACACACTCTCTCTATTTAAATTTAGATTAAAGACACATCTATTTAGCCAAGCATTCATATAATGCATCTCACAATCTTGTACTGCAGGTATATCTGATCAAACGCACATTATTATGCTTTAGCTTGGGTTGAACTGATAATTTCATCCAGTGTTGTTCCTGGATGGTCTTTATTTAAATTGTCTTTGTTTGTTTATCTGTTTCTGCCATGGGATTAACATCCCATGGTAACTAGGAATTACACAAGCTTCAGTCTGGATCCAACCCTTAAATGATCTGAGATGACCGAACACCTGAGAAGACATGATGGCAACCCCTTGGAGGACCTCTGAGGAAGCCAACAATGAGTGATTATACTGAATTAACCACATTTTGCCATAAGTTAATTATATTGAGTTTCTACAATATACATCTATTTTAGAAACTTAATTATCCTGTGAAGTTGCTTTGCAACGATTGTATCGTAAAAAGCGCTATACAAATAATATTGAATTGAATTTATTAAATTGAGTCTTGTAAATGTTATTTGACCGAGTTTGAGTTTAGGAGCCTGATGGCCTGAGGGAAGAAGCTCCTCCTAAGTCTCTCAGTTTTTGCCATCATGCTGCTGAAGCGCTTGCCAGATGGCAGCAAATTGAAAAGACAGTTACCGTGGTGATTTGTGTTCTTGATGATTTTAACAGCTCTGCTTTTGCAGCGTTTGAGGTAGATGTCCTGCAGAGAGGGGAGAGCAGACCCTGAGATGCGCTCAGCTAAGCGTACAACTCTCTGCAGAGCTTTGCAGTCCTGATTAGAGGTGTTACCAGATCCCACCACACTGAGATGCACTCAAGTTACTGAGTCAGTAAACTTTCTATGGGCCTTGGGCCTATTTTATTTTCATTATATATGGGCCCTTTGGGCTAAATTTTTCGTAAATATAATATTATGTATCATTTATATGCTGATGATACTCAGTTATATATCCCAATAGATCCAAATGGATCTCAATCTTTTGATGGACTTGCTCAGTGTTTAGGTGAGATAAGAGCCTGGTTGGCAAGCAATTTTCTTCATCTTAATACTAATAAGACTGAGTGTGTTGTTTTTGGACCTTCCTCTGCTTCCAAGGAAATTATAAGTAGGTTGGCCTCTATGAAGATAAGTGTTTCAGATCAAGTTAAGAATTTGGGTGTTCTAATGGATTCATCTTTAGTTTTAGATAAACAGGTTTCTAGTGTTGTGAGGGCTGCCTTTTATCAACTGAGAATTATTTCTAAACTGAAATCTATTCTTTCATTTAGGGATCTGGAGACTATTATTCATGCCTTTGTGTCATCACGCATCGATTACAGTAATTCTGTATATATAGGTATTACACAGGGTCAGTTATCTCGTCTTCAATTAGTACAAAATGCTGCTGCAAGATTTTTGACTCGTACAAAGAAGAGAGAGAGAATTACTCCAGTCCTGGTTTCTTTACACTGGTTGCCTGTAGAATTTAGAATTGAATTTAAGGTTTTATTGATGATTTTTAAATCATTGCATGGCTTTTCCCAAAAATATATTGCTGAACTTTTAATTCCTTACAAAAATTCAAGAAACTTGAGATCTTCGAATCAGATGATTCTTCATGTTCCCAAAACGAGATTAAAATCTAAGGGTGATAGGGCCTTTTCAGTGGCTGCTCCCCGTTTATGGAACCCTCTCCCTATGCATATTAAATCTTCCCCATCTGTGGATGCTTTTAAGTCTAGATTGAAATCGTACCTTTTTAGTAGAGCTTTTGGAGTTGATTAGAGGGATCAGGCTTTCAATTTAATGTTGAATTTTGTTGAATTGTTGTTGAATTTTGTTTGTGTGACTGTATGTAATGATGCTGGAAAGCACTTTGGTCAATGGCAGTTGTTTTAAATGTGCTATAGAAATACAATTTGTATTGTATTGTATTGTATTTCTATGGCCCCTGAATAGAAAGTTTTCATGATTTCTGGTGAGACCCTGAATTTCCTCAGCTGTCGCAGATGGTACAGTCTTTGCCTGGCTTTCTAAACCTGTGTTTGGATGTGTGCAGTCCAAGTCAGGTCCTCGGAGATGTTTACACCGAGGTACTTGAAGCTGCTCACCCTCTCCACAGGGGTCCCACTGATCATAAGAGGAGTATACTCAAGTGAGTATATACAAGTATACTCAAGTGTGATTTTGTTAAGTACCTCTCCAATCACAGCGTAATCTCACACCCAAGGTCTCAATACACAGACACAAAGGGCATATAAATGTAATGTACTGGGGTGTAATTATGTCGTTAATTTCATGGTGTATAAGCAGACACATAATTCATAATTTTATTTATTGCATATTCAATCAATGCCCGTTAACATTACTTTACATTTACATAACAAAACCTACCCTTGTCTCAATATGAAACTATATAAAACACAGCATATAGAGCAGATACAAATACAGTCCAAATTTATTCAAAAATGACAAACATTCCAAGTCCAAAATGAACAAAATGTTTGCTTTGTCTGAGCAACATGCCTCTCCATCCATCTCCATTTCAAATCACAAATAATAATAAAAAACAGATGGCTAAAGAAGCATTATGTCAGCGGCTATTTTGAGATGCCATTAGCTCTAGTGTCTTGTGACCAATTGCGCAACGGTAAATTTCAGATTTATGGATTATTCATAGAGGGGGATCAAATTAAGCTATTATAACCTCAAAATACATTTTGTTCCTCATATAAATATATTGTATGGCTTCAAAAAGACTTAGAATACAGATTCATTTGTAACATTTTTTATGCTTATTTATTATTAAATACCTGAACTTGTTTCTGCATGTTCAACTTTTATATTGTTTAGAAATGGTTAGGTTTAGGGTAGGATTGGATTTTTTTCATATTTATATTTCATTATTTTATTAATTATATATGAAAAATTACTTCAACTTTTCCAAATGCAAGTAAATAATTAAGGCAAGAAATATTAATATAGTGGTGCCTAGGTTTAATAGTGATGCTGATGCCTCTTGACATTGCTTTTGTTTTTGATGCCTGTATTGCATTAGTGATGTGGAGCACCTGGGTACGAGCCCTGTGAAACATGAGTCATGATAAAAGAGCTCAAATACTTGAAGGAGCATGCTAAAATCTCATGATTGTTTCAGTAGATGTGTTTTATCTCACATTTGCTTTGTTAACACTATTGATTATGGTTTAGTATAGATTGCAGCTTACTTTATTTTTAACCGTTAACCGCCATTCATTTAGTTTCTGTACTATTGCAATATGTACAACAACCAGTGCAATGAAACAATGATAGATTCATGTCCATCTGTTTTGGATAAAGCAAACCACTTTTAGCAGCACTCACTGGCCATTTCACCTCAAAAGAGTTGCAAAACATGCAAAAATCAATGTAGTATAATTTTGCAAAAATGGCCCCAAAGGTGCATTTTTTCCAGCCTGGGTTGAGTGATTAGTGACTTAAATTTCAATCCATTAATCACACTTAGCTGTAAAGTTGAATAGTAGTGATAGATTAGGAATAATATGAACTACTTTGATTGAAAAAGAGTAGCCTGGACATTCTGCTTATATTTGAGAGAATTATAATTTTGAGGTCAGCTATCTTTTATGTGAGTATGTTTTGTTAAATTGTGTCATGTATTTTGGGTTGCCCCAATTTGTGGTTGAGGAGTTGCACTGGGGTAAATTATGTAGAGAGAGAGAGAGAGAAAGAGAGATGCCTAGTGTAAACTTGATACCTTTTAGAATGTGCTCATGTGCCGATTAGTGTGTGTCATTGCTGTTTTAATGGTGTAAATATTCAAAAAAGTACACAGGTGTGTACAGCACCCGTGTTCAGTCACTCATACCCAAATTTTGTTTTTCTGCTCGTTTTTCTATGGACAATAGAAAAAGGCATTTTTTAGATTTGTTTTGTTTATATATATATATATATATATATATATATATGTATGTATGATGTATGTGTATATATATATATACATTAATGAGGAAAAAAAATGAACTTAAATGATTTTAGCAAATGGCTGCAATATAACAAAGAGTGAAAAATTTAAGGGGTCTAAATACTTTCCGTACCCACTGTAATATATATATAATATATATATATATGCAGTGTTGGGGAAAGTTACTTTTAAAAGTATACTTTTAAAAGTTACAATATTGTGTTACTCCCTAAAAAATTACTATCTTTCTTAGTTACTTTTTATGAAATGAATGCGTTACTTTACTTTTGCGTTACTTTTTAAATATGATCAGGACATGATTGTTTGTTTTTAATATAAGAAGTTCTATTTATAGCAAATGTAAAAGCCCTTTCACACCAAAAAGTGTAATGAATAAACCTCATGGTGAAGGAAGCCTAAATCACGTCTGTAAAGTAGAAAGCAGGAGAAGAAGGTTCAACACTGCACCAATAAAAAAACCAATGAAGACCAATTGTTAGTTTATCTAAAGTCCTTTTTGCTTATTAGTATCATTGAACGGGATCATCAAAGGTCAGCAGCAAAGACATTGCTTAATAAAATTTGATTGGATACATTTGTGTTGTTTAACATATGTAATTATTGCAGGTTTACGTCATATTCTAAGTTTGCATTTCACTGTTTTAATTCATTTTGATGAATACTGAATCAGTTTTTTTTGCTAGTGGGGTGAATCAACGCACGTTCACATTTAGTCTAGAACTACGGTAAGATCATGTTCACACAGTGCACTGTCAGTCAATAAATGGTAAAAAAGTAACCATTAGTAACCAAAAGTAACCATAAAAATGAAATCTGATATTTTCTTGTAAATTAAAAAGTAATGCGTTACTTTACTTGAAAAATAAATATTATTGCGTAACTTGTTTTACTTGTAATGCATTACCCCCAACACTGTATATATATATATATATATAATATATATATATATATAAACAGTGCTGCTTGAAAGTTTGTGAATTTTCAATATTTCTGTCTCAGTTGTGGTCGGTTTTAGTTTTGTTTTCCCTGTGTTTGTTCCTGTTTCCTTATTTGGTCATTTTCCTGTCCTTGTTTGATTATGATTACGTTCAGCTGTGTGTGATAATTAAATCCCTTGTATTTAGGTTCCTGTCTGTTCAGTTAGTTTTTGTCTGGTCTACTCGTTACTCCTGGTGTTTCTTTGTCTGCCCTGACTTGTCTATATTAAAGACTGTTATTTTGAGTTCACTGCCCGTTCCTCCCCGTTGTGTGCACTGTGACATTTCTGCATAAATGTGACCAAAAACATAATCAGATATTCGCACAAGTCCTGAAAGTAAACAAAGAGAACCCAATCAAACAAATGAGACAAAAATATTTTCCAAATGATCCAATATTGCATACCTGTCTGTGAGTGGCAAAAATATGTGAATCTCTTGGATTAGCGGTTAATTTAAAGGTGAAATTAGAGTCCATCTGTGCAGAGGTGTTTTCAGTCAGTGCAATGACTACCAAATGTCAGTACGTGCCCTGTTTTATCGAAAGAACAGGGATCTATCAAATTCTGATCATTTTTGTGGAAGTGAATCATGCCACGAACAAAGGAGATTACTGAGGACCTCTGAAAAAGAGTTGATATTGCTCATCAGGCTAGACAAGGTTACACAATCATCTCTAAAGAGTTTGGACTCCACAAATCCACAGTCAGATAGACTTTGTACAAATGGAGGAAATTCAAGACCCCTCTTACCTTCCAAAAAAGTGTTCGACCAACAAAGATCACTCAAAAGCAGAACGTGTAATAGTCTTTGAGGTTACAAAAGTTCCCAGGGTAACTTCTAAGCAACTAAAGGCCTTTCTCACATTGGTTAATATTAATGTTAATGAACCCACCATCACGAGAACATTGAACAACCATGGTGTACATGGCAGAGTTGCAAGAAGAAAGCCACTGTTCTCCAAAAATAAAATTGCTGGCTAAAGATCATGTGGACAAGCCAGAAAACTATTGGAGAAAGTTTTAATGGATGGATGAAACCAAAATAGAACTTATTGGTTTAAATGAGAAACTATTATGTTCGGCGAAAAGAGCACACTGCATTCCAGCTTAAGAATCTTATCCCATCTGTGAAACATGGTGGTGGTAGTATCATGGCTTGGGCCTATTTTGCTGCATCTCGGCCAGGACAGCCTGCCATCATTGATAAAACAATGAATTCTGAATTATAACAGCAGTTTCTAAAGGAAAACGTCAGGACACATGTTTAAGAACAGTCTCAAGAAACGTGGGTCATGCAGCAAGACAACAACCCCAAGCACACAAGTTATTCTACCAAAGAATGGTTAAAGAAGAATAAAGTTAATGTTTTGGAATGGCTGAGTCAAAGTCCAGACCTTAGTCCAATTAAAATGTTGTGGAAGGACCTAAACAAGCAGTTCATAGGAGGAAACCCACCAACATCACAGACTTTAAGTGGTTTTGCAACAAGGAATGGGCTGAAACTCCTACATGTTATTGTGCAGGACTGATCAGCATTTACAAGAAACTTTACATTCAGTTCCCTATCAGTGTGACTGACTATTGGGATCTCGCCCGAGAGCCCAATCACCTTCGAGTGTTAACAAAACAAGCCAATGACAGTTGGCGTGCGTGTTTCGACACGCGCACCCCGCCCCGCAGTGCGGGTATAAAAGGAGAGCAAGTGCAAACGCACAACAGCTTTGGCGTTGGTTTTACGGCGCATCAGCGGAGGTTGCTGTCCAGTGCTGGTTCTGACGGCGTGCTGCAGCTTCTCATTCTCATGCTCAAGGCTGGACGATTGGTTCCTGGGGGCGCAGGCCGATCACCAGCAACCGCCTCTGGTTCCTTTCTTCCCGGAAGTGCATGAGGAGGTGACTAGGTCTTGGAGGGCACCTTTTTCTGCCGGAAACAGGCCTAATGCCTCCTCCGTCCTCACCACCCTCAACGGTGGGGCGGCCCAAGGGTATGTGGAGATCCCCCCAGTCGAGCGCGCTATTGCCATTCAGCTCTGCCCGAAAGGCGCCGCCGTCTGGAGGGGTAATCCACGCCTTCCGTCCAGGGCCTGTAAGTTCTCGTCCGCTCTAACGGCCAAGGCTTATGGTGCTGCTGGACAGGCCGCTGACAGACCCAGTCTCCACACTCCCGTCACCCTCTCCATTCGTCCGAGGACACGATGCCTTCTCCCGCGCCCCCTGCCCAGCCATGGAGCCAGGTGAGTGTCGCACCACATACTCAGAGCCCACTTCGGGATGCACTGCCTTTCGAGTCGGGCCCCTTTGCTCCATTTCGCTGCCCCACCGCGGGTACATAAGTGACTCCCCTGGTCCCGCTTGTACGGTCTCTGGGGGCCTGGCTAGAGCTCCCCAGGCCATCTCGCTGGCTCCTGAGGACCATCAGACTTGCCTGCGCGATTCAGTTCGCCCGGCGTCCTCCCAAGTTCAAGGGTGTTCGGTTCACCTCAGTGTTGAACAAGGATGCCCCGTCTTGCGTCACGAAGTCGCGGTCCTGCTGCCGAAGGACGCAATTGAGCCGGTCCCTCCAGCCGAGATGAAATCAGGGTTCTACAGCCCCTACTTCATTGTACCAAGAAAGGCGGTGGGTTACAACCGATCTTGGACCTGCGCATTCTGAACCAGGCCCTTCACAAGCTCCCGTTCAGGATGTTGACGCAGAGACGCATCTTTCAATGCATCCATCCTTTCGATTGGTTTGCAGCAATCGACCTGAAGGACGCCTACTTCCATGTTTCAATCCTCCCTCGACACAGATCGTTTCTCCGCTTTGCGTTCGAAGGGCGAGCATACCAGTACAAGGCCCTCCCCTTCGGGCTATCCCTGTCGCCTCGTGTCTTCACCAAGGTCGTAGAGGCAGCCCTTGTCCCGTTAAGGGAAGCAGGCATTCGCGTTCTCAACTACCTCGACGACTGGCTCATACTGGTCCAGTCTCGAGCACTGTTGTGCGAACACAGGGATACGGTACTCAGTCACCTCAGCCGGTTGGGGCTTCAGGTCAACTGGGAAAAGAGCAAACTCTCCCCTATGCAGAGGATCTTTTTTCTCGGCATGGCATTGGACTCTGTCAACCTCACAGCACGTCTCTCAATAGAGCGTGCTCAGTCGATGCTGAGCTGCCTGGAGTCTTTCCAGTGCAAGAGGGTGGTTCCACTGAAACACTTTCAGAGGCTCCTGGGGCATATGGCATCCGCAGTCACGCCGCTCGGATTGCTTCATATGAGACTGCTTCAGCGTTGGCTTCACGACCGGGTCCCGAGATGGGCGTGGCGACACAGCATGTACCGGGTCTCAGTCACCCCATCCTGCCACCACACCTTCAGCCCATGGTCGGATCTTGCTTTTCTTCGGGCAGGAGTTCCCCTAGCGCAAGTGTCCAGGCATGTTGTTGTATCAACAGATGCCTCTACCACGGGCTGGGGTGCCATGTGCAACGGGCATGCAGCTGCGGGGCTCTGGACAGGGCCCCAGCTGCAATGGCATATCAATTGCCCCGAGTTTCTGGCAGTATGGCTTGTTTTGTTAACACTCAAAGGTGATTGGGCTCTCGGGCGAGATCCATTAGTCAGTCACACTGATGTTGCGTCTCCATTCTCTCCTTCAGGGAATGAGGGTTACACAAGTAACCGAGAGGTTACTGCAGCAAAAGGGGGTCATACCAGATACTGAAAGCAAGGATTCACATACTTTTGCAACGCACAGATATGTAACACTGGATCATTTTTCTTAATAAATAAATGACAAAGAATATACAGTGCTCAGAGTAAATGAGTTCACCCCATTTGAAAAGTAAAATTTTAAACAATATCTCAATGAACACAAAAAACATTTCCAAAATGTTGACAAGACTAAGTTTAATATAACATCTGTTTAACTTATAACATGAAAGTAAGGTTAATAATATAACTTAGATTACACATTTTTCAGTTTTACTCAAATTAGGGTGATGCAAAAATGAGTACACCCCACAACAAAAACTACTAAATCTAGTACTTTGTATGGTCTCCATGATTTTTAATGACAGCACCAAGTCTTCTAGGCATGGAATGAACAAGTTGGCGACATTTTGCCAGATCTATCTTTTTCCATTCTTCAAGAATGACCTCTTTTAGAGATTGGATGCTGGATGGAGAGTGATGCTCAACTTGTCTCTTCAGAATTCCCCATAGGTGTTCGATTGGTTCAGATCAGGAGACATACTTGGCCACTGAATCACTTTCACCCTGTTCTTCTTCAGAAATCCAACAGTGGCCTTAGATGTGTGTTTAGGATCATTGTCATGTTGGAAAAGTGCACGACGACCTAGTGATGGTAGCATCTTCTCTTTCAGTATAGAGCAGTACATTTGTGAATTCATGATGCCATCAATGAAATGCAGCTCCCCGACACCAGCAGCACTCATGCAGCCCCACATAAGGACACTGCCACCACCATGTTTCACTGTAGGCACCATGCATTTTTCTTTTATTCCTCACCTTTGCGACGCCATACAGTTTTGAAGCCATCAGTTCCAAAAACATTTATCTTGGTCTCATCACTCCAGACTATAGAGTCCCAGTAGTCTTCATCTTTGTCAGCATGGGCCCTGGCAAACTCTATGTGGGCTTTTTTGTGCCTGGGCTTTAGGAGAGGCTTCTTTCGTGGACGGCACCCATGCATGCCATTCCTCAGCAGTGTACGCCGTATTGTGTCTCGGGAAATAGTCACCCCAGTTTGGCTTTCTACTTCTTTAGATAACTGCAGTGAACTTGCATGTCGATTTTCTTCAACCCTTCTCATCAGAAGACGCTCCTGTCGAGGTGTTAACTTCCGTGGACGACCTGGACATCTCTGTGAGATGGTTGCAGTTCCATCTTTTTTAAATGTTTGTACCACTTTTGCTACAGTATTCTGACTGATAAGTAAAGCTTTGCTGATCTTCTTGTAGCCTTCACCTTTCTTGTGTAAAGAAATTATTTTCTTTCTCAGGTCTTGTGACATTTCTCTTCCATGTGGTGCCATTGCTGACAGCATGAAACGGGAAGGGGTTTTCTTTAAGTAACACCCTTTATAGTCAACTGTCACCTGTGTAATGAATTATTACACTCACCTGTGGTTGAATTCTTGTTAAATTAGACATTTGTAGTCTAAAATTTAGCTTTGCTCCAGAGACTTTCAGTGGGGTGGCATTAATTTGACAAATCTTTATCTAAGTTTGAGTTTAAAATTCTGAAATGAGTACTCAACTGAAGAATTCAGAGCTTTATTGGCCAGGTATGTTTACTCATACAAGGAATTTGTTATAGTAACAGAATATCCACAGTGCAACAGAATGACAGCAACAGGACAGGACACACACAACAAAATATCAATTAACCAATATACAAATAGGCAATGTACAAAACTGCAAAAACACAATATAAAATATAGACAATTGTGTGTGAGGTCTGACATGTGCAAATCTGAAAGAAAAAAAGAAAAAAGTATGTGTGGTGAATAAATAATTGTATAATAGTGTTGTGTGTTCCACGTTTAATGTCAAGTGTTCATGAGATGCTTGGGGAAAGAAACTGTTTCTGTGTCTGATCGTTCTGGTGCTCAGAGCTCTGTAGATTTGACCAGACGGTAACCGTTCAAAGAGGAAGTGTGCTGGATGTGAGGGGTCCAGAGTGATCTTGCAGCCCTTTTGCTCACTCTGGATGGGTACAGTTCTTGGAGAGTGGGTAGGGTTGTACTAATGATTCGCTCAGCAGTCCAGACTACCCTCCGTAGTCTTCTTCAGATTTGGTAGCTGAGCTGAACCAGACAGTTATTGACATGCAGAGGACAGATTCAATGATGGCAGAGTAGAACTGTTTCAGTAGCTCCCGTGGCAGGTTGAACTTCCTCTGCTGGCGAAGGAAGTGCTGGGCCTTTTTTACGATGGATTCAATATAATTGTCCCACTCCAGGTGCTGAGAAATTGTGGTGCCCAGGAATTTGAATGACTCCACTGCAGTCACAGTGTGTTCTCCTGAAGTCCATTATTCTCCAATGTTTTGAGTGTGTTAGCTCCAGGTCGTTAAGACTGCACCAGACAGCTAGCCTTAGCCTCCTGTCTGTAAGCAGACTCGTCACCGTCCTGAATGAGGCCGATCAGCGTGGTGTCATCTGCAAACTTCGAGCTTGATGAAGGGGTCTTTAGATGTGCAGTCTTTAATGCTCCTGCCTGGATGAGAATCCCAGATGCTCTTAAGCTTGACTGTAGGACTAGTCGCTGGTCCTATATAAGGCACAACAGGATAAGAAATATTTGAAGGACTTCCATATATACGCTCCGTTTCCAAACAGTTAAAAGGACAAATGAATGCATACTCTGAATATATACTGTAACGTGTTTCATCAGGAAGTGTATAGAGGACGTAGTACCGACAAAATAATCTGCATCTACCCCAACCAATAACCGTGGATTAACAGCGATGTTCGAGCACCCTTGTCAGTGCGGACAACTGCCTTTAAATCCGGAAACGCTGACGATCGAAAACAAGCCAGTTACGATCTCAGATAATCCATCAAAGCCACCAAACGACAATATAAAAACAAAGTTGAAGAACAATTCAACACCAGCAATGCAAAAAGCATGTGGCAGGGCATCAACAACATCACAGGTTTTAAAGGGAATAAACCAGCTACTGTGAACATTGTCCAGAATTTTCCCAGCCTTACTACCTGCTGCCTGTCTGTCAGGAAGCTGGTGATCCACTGACAGACGGAAGTGGGGACGGAGAGAAATCTGACAGATTTCAGATTTCAGCGCCTCTCTACCAGATGAGCTTAATAATTTTTATGCTCGTTTTGAGGCTCACAACACCGCCCATACAGAGAGCGCTCCCGCGGCTGCTGCAGAAGAGGTGAGTCCACTCTCCATTTCTGTCGCGGATGTAACCCGATCCTTCAAACGAGTGAACATCCGCAAAGCTGTGGGTCCGGATGGCATCCCAGGCCATGTGCTCAGAGCATGCGCATTCCAACTAGCCGGGGTTTTTACAGACATGTTCAATCTTTCCCTCTCTCTGTCTGTGGTTCCCTCATGCTTCAAAAAATCCACCATTGTGCCCATACCAAAGAAAAATAAAATCACATGCTTGAATGACTGGAGGCACGTTGCTCTGACACCCACCTTCAGTAAGTGTTTTGAGAAACTCATCAGAGACTACATCTGCTCTGTGCTGCCTGCCTCACTGGATCCGCTACAATTTGCATATTGCAGCAACCATTTCACAGACGATGCTATTGCCTTCACCCTGCACACTGCTCTCTACCACCTGGAAAATAAGAACAACTATGTGAGAATGCGGTTCGTGGACTATAGTTCAGCATTTAACACCATAGTGCCTGCCACACTGGTTGCAAAGCTCCAGACTCTGGGACTAAACAGATCTCTGTGCAGCTTGATCCTGGACTTCCTGACAGGCAGAAGTCAGGTGGTCAGAATGGGCAACAATACCTCATCTCCCCTGATCCTCAACACTGGTGCTCCTCAGGGCTGCATTCTCAGCCCACTCCTGTACTCCCTCTACACACATGACTGTACAGCCACACACAGCTCCAACGTCATCGTCAAATTTGCTGACGACACAACGGTGACAGGCCTGATCACTGACAACGATGAGACGGCCTACAGAGAGGAGGTGAGTACCCTCACTAAATGGTGTCAGGAGAACCACCTCTCACTCAACATCGACAAGACCAAGGAGCTGGTGGTGGATTTCAGGAGACAGAGCAGAGAACACACACCCATCACCATCGACAAGACACCTGTGGAGCGGGTAAACAGCTTTAAGTTCCTCAGCGTTCACATCACAGAGGATCTGACATGGTCTGCTCACACAGATGCAGTGCTGAATAAGGCACATCAGCGCCTCTTCTTCCTGAGACGGCTGAGGAGGTTTGGAATGAGCCCCAGCATCCTCAGATCCTTCTACTCCTGCACTGTGGAAAGCATCCTGCATCACCGCCTGGTTTGGAAACAGCACCACCGGCAACCACAAGGCTCTGCAAAGGGTCGTGCGAACTGCCCGCAGTTGTTGGGGGTGAGCTTCCCTCCCTCCAGGATATCTACACCAGGCGGTGTATAAGGAAAACCCGGAGGATCATAACTAAACCTTTAAATCTGCTTTGTAATAGACATGCTTATAAATAAAGAACAAGGCATTTATAGCTGTATTTATAAACTGCTTACTAATAACTCTTAATGTTGGTTTAATGCTTTATTAAGTATGAACTGACTATTTACCAATGCTTGCCTAATGATTCATATTGTGCAGTTATTGTAAGTGCAGTTATTGTAAAGTTTTACCAAATTATGTTTTCAGTACCCTATGAACTGGTTCTATGAATTTTTTTGTCCCTAAAACTGATAAGGCCTAAGACATTTCTTAAGCTGTAATGCAAAAAAACACCAACAACAACCAAAAATGACTGATAATTTTTTTCTGGTGATTAAATATGTTTAAAATCTCTCTCTCTCTCTCTCTCTCTCTCTCTCTCTCTCTCTCTCTCTCTCTCTCGGGGCACATGCATTTACAGTAACCCTCTGGCAGTCTGGTTTGAAGGGATACAGCAATTAAAGGGTTAATTCAAACCATCAAGCCTGTGAAAACACACACACACACACACACACACAGAACAACATATACAACTTTAGTAACACTTTCGATAAGGTTTCAGTTATGACCAATACTTATAAAGCATATATTAATGTTAGTTAATAATCAAAACTTAAACATTATTAATATTTATAGTTTTATCTGTTAACATTAGTTAATGCACTATGAATTAACATGAACATTTTGATTAAAATCAACAAACATTAATAAATGCTGTGAAAATATATTTTTCATTGTTAGTTCACGTTAGTTAATGCATTTACTAATGTTAACAAATGAGACATTATTATAGTGTTACCAAACCTTTTAATGATTTATAAGCATTTTTTAACAATTTACTTTTCCATGAACTAACAGGATACATTTTTACTAACACAAATAAATAAAGTAAAAAATATTGTTCATAGTTAGTTTATGTAGTTTATGTACTGTGAATTAATACGAATTTTACTAACTAACAATAAAAAGATTAATACATGCTGTAAAAATATATTGTTCATTGTTAGTTAATGCATTAACTAATGTCAACCTAAGATAATTTATTGTAAATTGTTACCAACTCATTTTCTGATCTGTAACCATTTGTAAAAATATTTTTTTATAATCTATAAGCACTTGTGAAATAATTATATAAAATATATTACCAGTAAAGTACATAATAGCCTATTTCATGTATTTTTTTTCTTATTTTGATTAATTGAACTGATGCCTTATCCTATCAGTGAGAGGGAAGGACTATATAAAACTTAATGATTTTTCATTTAAAGATAAAAAATGAATGCTCTATAAGCATTTCTACAATAAACTTTTAAACCTATACTGGCAGTACAAGACATGTTAACTGATTTCATGCATTATTTTTTAAAATATATTTAATCCTCTGACTCCATTAAGTGGTCATCCTTGGTATTAAAGTCTTCACCTGAGTCCTGTAAATTGTGAAACATTTCATTTTTTGGTTGCCCTGGAGCATGTTAGCATTTCTTATATAGCATTTATTAATGTCGGTTCATATTAAGTTCTAAACTAAAATGTTATTAAAATGTCAAATTGTATCTGTTAGCATTAGTTAATGCACTGTGAATTATGATTAAATAACAGTGATTCATAAGATCATTTAGAAATTGTAATTAAATGATTAATAAACTATTTAAATTTACATTTATAAATGCAAAAAATGTAACCGTACACTTGATAAAAAAATGACAAATAAACCTTGACAATTTCATTGAAAATAAATAAATTTAATTAAATTGTACAGTTTTACAGTTTGATTTATTTGCATCTTGAAATAAATATTTCTGAGTTCTGAATCCCTCTGTGTTGTGTTTGCTTATTTTTTTCTGTTAGGAAGATAATTGAGCCTTTAAATCTGCTTTGTAATAGATATGCCTTATAAATAAAGAACAAGGCATTTATAGCTGTATTTATAAACTGCTTACTAATAACTCTTAATGTTGGGATAATGCTTTATAAAGGATGGACTATTTACTGATGCTTACCTAATGATTCGTAGTGTGCAGTTAAGTGTTATTATGTTGTCAGTGTTACCAAATTATGATCTGTGACATTCCCTCCCCAAAATAAATCAATTCAATATTCCCTTCATAGTTGTCACTCGGCCGTTTCAGATTCTGGAAAGAGAATGGCTGAAGGATGCTGCTAAAGCAACTGTTGGCAGTAATTGGTGCTGACCAATGGCATGAAAATCACGATCTTCTTCATACACCGTATTACAAACTTTGACTGAAGTGTGAAATGGCGAGGGGTTGATCATGTAGGGGAAGAGGAAAAGTGCTCTCTTTTTGAATTATGCTTGTTTTTTATTTGTCACACTACAACAGCGATTAGCTGCCGCAATGCTTCAGCACAACAATTTCAGAACGGGGCACATACTGCTTTTGAAGGGTGGTCTGCTCAGCGGGACAATAGCCCAGTAGAAGAAGAATCAGAATCAGAATCAGCTTTAGCTCTCTGAAAAGAAAGTGTTGCCACAAGCACAAACACTCATGTCACAAGGAATTTGTTGTGGTGGAAGCCCTGCACGAGCAACAAAATTGTACATCACGGCATACAATGCAGATATAATATGTGCTCTTATAGATACATATCTGATGAGCAGCAGGGAATCCGTGGACCAGCTGCTGCAGGCACTGTGGGCTGCTAATATAATAACAATAATAATATAATAATAGAGCGAAATCTTGTAGTCGTCGCTGAAGGAGCCTTGGCGAA
The DNA here is from genome assembly GCA_027422405.1 of Ptychobarbus kaznakovi. NCBI lineage: Eukaryota > Metazoa > Chordata > Actinopteri > Cypriniformes > Cyprinidae > Ptychobarbus > Ptychobarbus kaznakovi. Next base: position 26,674 of record JAPDDN010000321.1, on the reverse strand, counting down.
TGCCGCTGGAATAGCCAGATGCCCGCCCCTTGTGGCGGGCTTTGGCAGGCTTTCAGAATGTGCCTTATTTAGTTACACTGCGTTATTAAAAAGAGTCTTCAGTATTGAAGAAAAAGGAGTTTCTCCTAGCATCTTAAATAAGACGCAGTACGAAGTATAGTATCGATAGGGAACAATATGTATTGAATGTTATCCGTGTTACATTTCATCTGCAACAACAATGTGTAATTTTCTAAAGATCCGTTTGGCCATTTGACCAACTTTTAAATGCATTATTATGCAACAACAAAAACTATTTCAAGTGAAAGAGTTATTCACATGAAAGAACCACAGTTGCTATATTACTTATTTTCTCTCTGACACAATGAGAAGATAAAGCTGCAGTCTGTAACTTTTTTGTGTTCAAAATTTACAAAGTTTATATAATAAGCGAGTACACCATAAATCCATTTTCCAAACCGTGTTTTGGCTTGTCCTGAAGCACCACGGTACACCTATAATCAGTCCCTCCAGGATTTCGCGGGACTTTTTTCTGATTTTTGCGGCTTAAAATGACTGATTTTGCTGCGGCTTTTCTCAAAATTTGCATTTCTTATTGTGTTGCAGTGAAAATATACCACAGACAACATTCTTCTAATATTGTTATGACTTTTCTGACTTCGAGAACCATTGTAGGGCTCCAGACTAACATTTATGGACACCAGCACCAGTGCCTTTAAGTTCTACAGAAGGTGGCACTAGCACCTGACAGTAAAGCACTCACCCTAATCGCACATGTACATCTCGGAGATGTCTATATGATGTCTACATTTACATATTCAAGAGATTTTTTTAAAGAGTGTTTGCTCATCTGCAATATGTCTCTAAGAAGTTTCCTGTCAGATGTCAAATAGACATTTATTAGAATGCATGTACAACTGCTTCTGAGACGTTTATCAGATTACACAGCAGATGTTTCCCAGATCTTTAGCAAACGTCTTACAGATGTACTTGTGCTGTCTGGGTAGTTGAGATGCAGATAAAATTAACTTTTATTACTGTCATTCATAATGTCTAAATATAATTTAATAAATACAAAAAATATATATATTAGGGAGTGGAAATGGCTAAAAAGCCTATAAGTACTTCTCTGCAGCCATCTACTAGTGGTAATTTAATGTCTTTTTTATTTTTAAAAAAGTTTTTGCTTTCCTACATTATGAAACTTTTAGTTTTATAAATGGGGCAACCTATGAAGGATGATCAAATCATGTCATCACGTTAAAAACAACTTTAAAATTCGGTAATACTTAAAGCTTTGAAGTGCTGGGAAAAGTTGTGTGAAGCATTTAAAAACACGTTAAGACAGACCATTTTTGCCACAAGTTGTTCCTGTAGTTATGTTAAATCCATCGTGAATGGTGGTGATTTGTGTTTATTGAACAATGGTTTTCCTGGTTTACATCGGTGGCATTTATGTTCTGATATCTGTAGCTTTAACATAATTCTGCACTGAATTTGAATGCTTCTCACAAGATTTGACAGAGATGTTATTGATTCTGCGGTGAATTCGACTGCTTTCTTCACTGTATCTCCCTGCGCTGTGTATAAATGGTGTCGCTTGATCAAGAGTAGCCCGCGGCTCCGGCCCGAGCAGATAAACGGTCTGCGCCGTGTAGCCCAAACGAGTAGCGCAGATTCGTTCCACTTTCGGTTCATTTGTCCAATGTAGCTCTTGTAAATCGGGCATGAAGAGAACGCAAGGCTGTTCATTCCATTTTTGGAACTGGGAAACAACCTTTCTTTTACTGAATGCGCATTGCGATGACGTCACAGGACGCGTCTAAACCCAAAATCGGCAAAAATCTGCGGAAATTACGAAAATTTGCGAGCTTTTGCGAAAATTGTGGAGTTTCCTTGATTTTGCACGAAATTCAGCGATCGCAGAATCGCAAAATCCTGGAGGGACTGTAATTAAGTTTTTATATTCAGACTATTTTAGACTGGTTCAGGTAGGTTCAGCCGCGGAGAAGCCCAGCACCTGCATGATTCCACATAGACATAAACAGAGAAAAGCAGCTTCGGCTGCAATGTTCTTCCACAAGACGCACGCAGTTCTGTTTATTAACCTATATAGCGCCAAAAGTTACGGACTGCAGCTTTAAATCAATTAAATGTGGAAGGTGCTAACTGTGACAAGATGATAGACAGGCCTGTTTACACATTTACATTTTACATTTACATTTAGTCATTTTGCAGACGCTATTATCCAAAGCGACTTACAATTGGGGAATACATAAAGCGATTAATCTTGAAGAGGCAAACAAACAGAGGAAGTGCCCCTAACACCAAGTCTTAGGCATTGTTCAAATAAATACAAGCTAGCAAGGGAAGGAGATAAAGAGAAAGAGAAAGATGAAGATATAGAAAAAGGGAAGGATTTTTTTATTTTTTTTATGATGAAGTCAAGTAGTGTTGAAAGAGATGAGTTTTCAGTTGTTGCTTGAAGATTGACAGGGATCCAGCATGCCAGATGGGGGTGGGAAGATCATTCCACCAGCCAGGAATAGTGAACGAGAATGTTCTGGAGAGTGATTTTGAGCCTCTCTGTGATGGTACCACGAGGCGTCGCTCACTAGCAGATCTCAGACTTCTGGAGGGGTTGTAGATTTGTAATAGTGAGTGGAAGTAGGAGGGTGCTGAGCCTGTGGTTGTTCTATATGCAATCATCAGTGTCTTGAACTTGATACGAGCTGCAACTGGTAGCCAGTGCAAGGAGACAAAGAGAGGTGTAACATGTGCTCTTTTGGGCTCGTTGAAGACCAGTCGTGCCGCTGCATTCTGAATATACTGTTTACTGTGACATAATATCCATAACTATACTCCAGAGCATCCAATAAAAATGCAATTATATGACGCTATAGTAGCCTATGTCCAAAAGCTTGCCTACTCTTCTGTAATACACTCAAAAGTACATACATATTTTAAGGATGTAGTATAAGTAGGCAAATTGTTACACAGCATGTTTCTATAGCATCTGCAGCTTCTAATGACAAAAGCAGTGATGTGATGACTGTGATAGCATGTGATGTGATAGAAACTGGCTCTTTAATTTAGAAGGCAGGACTATTCCACCCTATTGCGAAATTGCACTTTCTCCCATTCATAGCTTAAGTGATATGAGTGCATCATCATTGTATATCAAAAGTCTTTATTTAAGATCAGTGTGAGTCTATCAGTTATTAGATTTAATTATCATTGCGTACATTGTGTTTTCACTATGTCAGCTGTAATGACAGAATTTGTGATGACAGAAATCGTGTCTCAATAAGGAAATGATTGATGTGTTGTGTAGACATGACTGTTCAGCAACAGTGCAGTGCTGCAACCTTTGAGGAAATCTGGGCCGGATTATGGTGAAGCGGTACCAGCAGGCCACTTGTAGATTATGTAAGGGATGGTAAACGTATGTTAAGAGCACAACTATATTGCTTACTCACTAGCCAATGATATATTCTATGATATCATGACATCAAGCACCACTAAATCAAGATTATTTTCTTGACAAACAAAGTAAAAATAATAGAAAACATGGACGGAAAATACAGCCATTGTCACCTGTTATTAGATAGCATAGATGTGTTAAAACTTTCCCCCCTCTAGTGCTGTGCATTATTTGGTTCAATGAAATGACTTCAGTGTTTGTTTTTTGTGGTGGTGTAATATCATACCATATTCAAAACGTCACATTCAAGCAACATAAGCCATTGCTGTAATAGTGACATACTGATATAAGAAAAATGTATAGCCTGAATGCACTGTAAGTCACTTTGGATACAAGCGTCTGCTAAATGCATAAATGTAAATGTAATGTAAATGCTGTATGTGCATATGTAAGACCTCTCTGATTTCATTCATATTCCCACTCACTGCCTCTCTTTCCTCTTAGTTATTAGAAAGACATCACTGAGGTATGACAAAAACAAACAAACAACAATAACAAAAAAAAAACATAAATAAACTTATTGTATATTAATTGTCTTTGTAGTGCCTCAAGATTTCAAGAGTTTTTTATTCGTCACATACACAATTATACAGAATATAACCAGCAGTGAAATGTAAGTATGAAATGCCTGAGCAGATCGCTCTAATTTTAAAAGGAATTGAATCTTATATTGATAATTAAAATATATTTAATGTAATACTTTTTTACTGTTTATATAACAAGTTTCATGGGAGGTTTTCTTTCTTCATACAGATTCATTCCATTCTTCATGTGAAAATGTCTATTGAGTTATTATCTTTACATCAGAGTGTTTTAGATTTCTCAAATGGAACCAGGAACTATTTTACACTTTGCACTCATCAGCCTGCAGTTCCTTTGTTCTGGTCAGGTCTCTGTGCATTTTGTTTTCTTCTGGGTCTCCCTGCCAGTGTCAGTGTACTTTGGGAACTTTGTCAAAGACATCAACAAAACATCTCTTCTAATGACTTCTTTGTGTTTAATCTGACCATCATTGATCTTGTTTTCCTAACCGTTTTGCCTTTCGGTGTCTATAACTACATGTTTTTACACAACACAGAATTTGAATGGTTTAATATTTTCACATATGCCCTAACCATGTGTGGTAGACCTCTCTTCATGGCTTGTGTCTGTGGAGATTACTATTTTGCTGTGGTTCATCCCATCATCTACATGACCAAAAGGAAATCTGCCATTATCAGGAAGGTAATTGCCGTGACAATCTGGTTGTTTATCATTTGTTTTGGATGTCTTATAGTTATATATCCTTGGGTTTTTGTAACCATTTTTACATCTATACCTCTGTTCATTTCCCTGCCTGTGATTGTTTTTTGTGACATCTCAGTTTTACGAGCTTTGAAAAAAACTGATCCTTCAGGGAAAAGTAATATACATCCTCAAAAGAAGAGAGCCCTGTGTACCATCATTAACAGTTTTGTCTTGACTTTTACGGCTTACCTCCCACCAGCACTTATCTTTTCACTTGGACACAATTTACCTCTGAGTTTTGATGTGTACTACTGTGTTTTAATCTTCATTGCAATAAGTTCCACCGTTTCAGGTGTCATTATGCCAGTTCTATATCTGGACAGTATAGGTCAGCTCAGAATACAAAATATTATAGAAAAAATTAAAATGGGAAGATGAAAATGGAATGGAAATTTACTTTTTGCCTAGTCTCTCTCTTTATGGTTTTACTTATATGGTTTATAAAGATATTTCACATATCTTTTGGGAGTTATTAGACATATTATTTGAATCTATATAGCCTAGAAACACTTGCTTATATGTATGCATCATGTACAATAAAAATGATAATATACTGTATTACTTGTATATTTTACAACCATATAAATACTGCAATACAAAACCTAAGTGAGACAAACTGTACAATGCAAAAATCTATTTATGGGTCAGCCTAAATAAAAGAAAATAAGCAATTAATCTTATATGGATAGGTAACAAACAAACAAACACTGAAAATACTTTCAGAATTTACTCAACCTTATGTCATTCCAAACATATACAAGTTTATTTTTCTTTTTTAAAGATACTGATTTTGTATATATATGTGGGTAATGAAACAGTTGCCATTGACTTACACAGTATGGAAAAAAATAGTACGGAAGTCAGTGGTTATTGTCAGTGGGTTACCCACATTTTTTTGTTAATATCCTCCTTAGTTTTCAGCAAATAAACAAATATATAAATACATACATACAGTACATACATACAGATTTGCTAGTTCTTGCTGTGATATGTTACTTCCCTCTTCCACCAAGGCACTTGTGAGTTCTCAAACACATCTAGTGGTACCAATAGTCACATGTGGTCTGGCATTACAAGGACAAGCTGTCTTTCCTGTCTCCCTGTGGCACTGTCTTAGGCGCCTGTAAACTGTTAGCATCTTAAGCAAATGTATGTAATTTGCATTTGCATCTTAAGCAAATGCAAATGTAATTTGTCATTTTAACAGTTTGGAAACGGAGCGTAAATATGGAAGTCCTACAAAGATTTCTTATCCTGTTGTGCCCTCTATAAGACCAGCGACTAGTCGACGTCAAGCTTAAAGCGTCATGGCAGAGCATTAAAGTTGACTTGTCGATTAGTCGGTGCAACCCCTACTTCGCATTAACAAGAATGAGAACGGAACACAGAAATGAGGGAACAGAGAACAAGACTCTGCAGGGCTGCGGCCCTTCAGGAACTGAGTTTGATACCCCTGATCTAGAATATAGTTTTTAGTATATATTCGCAGATTTCAGACTCCTGAATGTGCTGAACTGCAATAAATGTCAAAATATATATACAGTGCTGCTTGAAAGTTTGTGAACCCTTTACAATTTTCTACATTTCTGCATAAATATGACCCAAAACATCATCAGATTTTCATATAAGTCCTAAAGAGAACCGACGATGACTGGTTTTGGCTTATCTGAAGGCCTCCACTGGACCCCCTGCTGTTTGCCTACAGAGCAAACAGGTCTGTGGATGATGCAGTCAACATGTAACTGCACTTCATTCTGCAGCATCTGGACAGACCATGGACTTATGTGAGGATCCTGTTTGTAGACTTCAGCTCCAGTTTTAACACCATCATCCCAGACACCCTTCAGAATAAACTGACACAGCTCTCCGTCCCCACCTCCATCTGTCAGTGGATCACCAGCTTCCTGACAGACAGGCAGCAGGTAGTGAGGCTGGGAAAATTCTCATCCAGCACCCGTACTATCAGCACTGGAGCTCATCAGGGTTGTGTTCTCTCCCCACTGCTCTTCTTCCTGTACATGAATGACTGCACATCTAAAGACCCCTCCGTCAAGCTCCTGAAGTTTGCAGACAACACCACACTGATCGGCCTCATTCAGGACGGTGACGAGTCTGGTTACAGACAGGAGGCCAAGGAGCTGGCTGTCTGGTATAGTCTTAACAACCTGGAGCTTAACACGCTCAAAACAGTGGAGATGATCGTGGACTTCAGGAGAAACCCCCCCGCTCTCCCCCCCACTCACCATCATGAACAGCACTGTGACTGTAGTGGAGTCATTCAAATTCCTGGGCACCACAATTTCTCAGGACCTGAAGTGGGTCAATCACATTGAGTCCATGGTGAAAAAGGCCCAGCAGAGGCTGTACTTCCTTTGCCGGCAGTTCAACCTGGCAAAGGAGCTGCTGAAACAGTTCTACTCTGACATCATTGAATCTGTCCTCTGCACGTCAATAACTGTCTGGTTCATCTCAGCTACCAAATCTGACCTCAGAAGACTACGGAGGGTAGTCTGGACTGCTGAGCGAATAATTAGTAGAACCCTACCCACTCTCCAAAAACTGTACCCATCCAGAGTGAGCAAAAGGGCAGGCAAAATCACTCTGGAACCCTCACATCCAGCACACTCCCTCTTTGAACTTTTACCATCTGGTCAATGCTACAGAGCTCTGAGCACCAGGACGACCGACACAGAAACAGTTTCTTTCTCCAAGCATCTCCAGCCTAAACAACTAACACAGGAATTATTACCTGTATTCTGTAATTCTCTAACCCTAATTCTTGCCTGTAATTCATCCCCCATCTCTAATTATTTACTCTCCCTAGTACTATGTAAATATGTATGCATAATTTTCTATACAGCTGTATATATAGAGTAAATAAGGCACAAATCTGTACATAAATCTTCTGCTCCAGATTCAGACACATTATTATTATTATTATTGTTAACTTATTTAATGTTCTGTTCTCATCAGATATGTATGTTTGTATGTATGTATGTATGTATGTATGCGTGTATGTACCAAGAGCTTCTTAAAACCACAACAAATTCCTCGTGTGTTTGCACACACTTGGCGAATAAAGCTGATTCTGATTCTGATTCTGATTCTATAATTTACATAATAAATAATAGTTTAGCATTGAGATGTTACATCGCAAACATGGAAATATTATGGAATATTTGGAATTGTGCCGAATGAGAGAAGTAGGATAAACGAGCACAAAGCTCTTGTCAGTCCGTGTGAGAAGCTTTTGTCAGTCCATGCAAAGAGTATAGAAAATGTGAGAGATGCGTTCAGAATCAGCTCATGGTCACTGTCTCAAGCGCGCAACTCATGACATTCGCTTTTCTTCTGCTGGTGCTGGTGGTTCTCAAACAGCGTTGCATTACTGCGGGTGCCCCCTTCTGGATTGGGGGTGAATTGCCTTATTCGTCGTAAGGCCTCATGCACTGAACGGAGAGGTCCGTACCGTGAAGATTCAGTATGAATACATGTACCGTGCCACCCCTAATATTCACACAATGCCAATAAATTATACAGGTACATCTAAAAATTTGGAATATCGTGAAAAAGTTGATATAAAAAAATATTGACTTTTTTCACGATATTCTAACTGTTTGAGATACCTGTATATAATATTTGAGGTACCTGTATATAATAAATTATCTATAATTCTTATATCATATTTCTCATGTTACAAAAACAGCATTTTTTCATCTTAGAAATATTGCCAAGCTACGGAACGTTACCCGTTTCTGATGCAGAAAAGCTATCTCATGCATGTATGACCTCTCGACTGGACTATTCTAATGCACTACTATGTGGTTGGCATCTTCAATAAACAAGCTACAGGTAGTTCGCATCAGTTACAAAATAGTACTACTTCCTTTATAAGGCCCTTAACGGTCTAGCTCCTGTGTAACAAGTCTTCTATCACGCTACAATCCATCACGCAACCTAAGGCCATAAAACTCTGCACTCTTGGTTGTACCTGTGAAAGCAAAGTCCACTAAAGGAGGTCTAGCTTTTTCGCATTTGGCTCCCAAACTCTAAAATTACCTTCCAGACAAAATAATATCTGTGAGGATTTCCAGTCAGGATTTAGACCATCTCATAATACTGAGACTGAGCTCTCATTAGAGTGACAAATGATGTGCTCTTATCATCTGATTGTGGTTGTATCTCTCTATTAGTGCTCCTGGATCTTAGCGCTGCGTTCGACACTATCGATCACATTCTTTTGAATAGACTAGAAAACTTTGTTGGAAGTTAGTGGAAGTGCATTAGCATGGTTCAAATTGTACTTATCTGACCGCCATCAATTCGTAGCAGTGAATGAAGAGGTATCATATCGATCACAAGTGCAGTATATGGAGTACCTCAAGGCTCAGTACTAGGGCCGTTGCTTTTCACGCTTTACATGTTACCCTTGGGAAATATCATCAGGAAACATGGGGTTAGCTTTTACTGTTATGCTGATGATACTCAGCTCTTCGCAGCCCGGTGAAACACACCAAATTGAGAAACTTATGGAATGCATAGTCGATATAAAAAACTGGATGACGAATAATTTCTTACTACTAAATTCTGAAAAAACAGAGGTGTTATTTATCGGACCTAAAAACCACGCAAGTAATAACCTAGAACACTGTCTTACAACTTGATGGCTGCTCTCTTGATTCTTTATTATCAGTCAGGAACCTAGGTGTGCTATTTGATAGCAATCTCTCCTTTGACAGTCACGTTTCTAGCTTTTGTAAAACTACATTTTTTCATCTTAAAAATATATCTAAACTGAGACCTACACTCTCAATGTCAAATGCACAAATGTTAATTCATGCGTTTATGACCGCAATGTTAGATTATTGTAATGCTTTATTAGGTGGTTGTTCTGCACGCTTAATAAACAAACTACAGATGGTCCAAAATGCAGCAGCTAGAGTTCTTACTAGAACCAGGAAGTATGACCACATTAGTCCGGTTATGTCAACACTGCACTGGCTCCCTATTAAACATCGTATAGATTTTAAAATCTTGTTAATTATTATAAAGCCCTGAATGGTTTAGCTCCTCAGTACTTGAGCGAGCTCTTATCGCATTATAGTCCTCCACGTCCGCTACGAGCTCAAAACTCTGGCCATTTGATAATACCCAGAATATCAAAATCAACTGCCAGTGGCAGATCCTTTTTCTATTTAGCGCCCAAACTCTGGAACAATCTACCTAACACTGTTCGGGAGGCAGACACACTCTGTCAGTTTAAATCTAGATTAAAGACTAATTTCTTTAACCTGGCGTACACATAACACACTAATACACTAATATTCAAATCCGTTAAAGGATTGTTAGGCTGCATTAATTAGGTCAACCGGAACCGTGAATACTTCCCATAAAACAGGATGTACTTGTTATATCATAAGAAGATTGACATCTACGCTAATATTAGTCTGTTTCTTTCTTATTCCGAGGTCACCCGATATGGTCCTTATCAGCCCAGAGGGTCACTGCAGTCACCAGGCCGTATCCAGATCAGATGGTGGATCAGCACCTAGAGACAACCTCTAAAGCCCCTACAGCCCTCGTCATGGGAGTCCAGGACACGTAGATGAGCCCCAGAGAGACAGATCCCCAGTGAGGACCCCGTCACCTAGACAACCATCGGGAAAAGACCACTGGAACCAGTTGAGACCTTACAATCTGACTCTGTTGGAACAAACTGCTGGTTCGTCTGGCCAGAGGGGCCAGACTGAGCCTGGTTTCTCCCAAGGTTTTTTTCTTCATTCTGTCTTCATTCATTCTTCATTCTGTCATTTCTTCATTGAGTTTTGGTTCCTTGCCGCTGTCGCCTCTGGCTTTCTTAGTTGGGGACACTTCATTTCCAGAGATATCGTCGACTTGATTGCACAGATACTATTAGAACTGAACTGAGCTGGACGATGCCATCACTGAATTCAATAATGAAATGACTTTAACTGAAAATTGAGTGTTTAATCTTGTCATTTTACATTATTGACACACTATTTTCCTATTTTGATATTGTGCAGTTGCTTTGTTGCAATTTGTATTGTTAAAATCGCTATATAAATAAAGGTGACTAGACTTGACTAAATATTGAGGCTAAGCATATCCCATGATTCACACTGTTCAGGAACTCTTCAGAATTGAAATTTCAAGATGTTGAAAACTTTTGAGCTAAATTAATTAGATATTCCATACGGTAATACATGAAGACTTCAGTTTGGTATTGTTCCTCACAAAATAAATATTATATTAAATAAGTGTTAAATGATTACAGGAAAAGTAGTTGATTGTAAGACTTTAAAATGTAGTCTTGTTTAAAATGATGCAATCCTTTGAAACAAACTGGCACTAGAACACAGAACAGAATAAAATGTTAGATTATCAGATCAAGTAAATGAGCTAACTGCATTAAATACATGCTAATGAAAACATAATAATTTATCATAAATACAAAATAATCAACCAGATAATTCGATGAAATAAATATTCAGATTAAATAAGAATTTGTAAATGTGTACAATTATTTACATTTAATATACTGTCAATATATTATTATTGTAAATTAATGCACCTGGTGGAGGCCCACACCAACATAGGGAGAACATGCAATCTCCACATAGAATAGAATCCTGGCTCAGCTAGGACTCTAGCTAGTTATTGCTATGGATCAAGAGTGCTCATACTTGATTTGTTGATTGATTGGTTCATTGATTGGTTCATTGATTGGTTCATTGATTGGTTCATTGATTGGTTCATTGATCGATAGGTTGATCGATTGATCGATCGGTTGATCGATTGAGTTACTTACCTAGTGGAGCCAGTGAATATGTTGGCATGGCAAGTAAAATTCTGAACTACTGGGCCAGTATATATACAATTCTTACTGTTTCCTTTGGCTAAGCATAGTCTTTTCACACAGCATCTGCTCTGCATAGTAATTTGTGTCAGGGAATCATCACAGAGATTGAAGTGCTTTTATCTAATTCATGCATAGATGTCCATAAAGAATTTTACAATATTCCTGAAAAGATATTCAAATTTGAGTCTTCTGCAAGGCATGTGTGGCTTGGCAGAGTCAGACAGTATGTGCGTCTACAGCTGAGTTCATTGAAGCAGGCTCACAATAAGCTAATGGCAGCAGCATAGCACACATGGTGTTAATGGCAATTTGAATTGACCTGCCTAGTGAATCTGTGGGTAGTTTGCAATGAACAATAAACTGCTGTTTATTAAAGTGATGCTCAAACATCTAAATAAGTCATTCCAATTATTTTACAAATCTCAGTGGAGTGACTGCAATATGTAGATAATAATAATACTGTAGATGTCCCTTCAACCACAGACAGTTTAATGTTGCATTAGGTTGATTATTATTAACCATGCATTGTGTGTACTGTATCAATGTTATTGTTTTACACATGTCCCAGACGTTCAACCTTTAACTATAAAAAAATCCATAATTTAAAATCATATTATTAAATCTATGATGGCATAAAGAATAGATTTAATCTGACATTTCAATTTGGACATTTCAATAATTATTGTGTGCAAATAATTTACATCTGTTACTTCTGAATATATCTTTGACATATTTAACCTCCCCACAAATCAGGACTGCATTCCTTTAATGTTCAAACGTGCATGATGGTAGCAACACCAAGGCCAAGGTTTTAATTCCCATAGAATGCATAAACAAAAACAAATGTATTATTTGAATTCATGAAATGAAATAAAACGTATACCTTCAATGTAAGTCGCTTGGGCTAAAAAGCCAAATGCATAAATGTAGATGTCACATTTAATGTGTGATATTACATTATTTCATTGTAGGTAGTAGTAGTCTCTTGGACACAGTGAATATTAGCCCTGTTTCTCCTCTCTTTGTGAGTGCCATTTTTTTATTTTAGGGTATCCTCAAATGTTATCTGTTACTCTACCAAACTTCTCATGAAACTCATGCAAAGATAACACGACCAGCCATTAAGAGACTAGACAACAGTTGCCTCAGCCAAGCTCAAGACATTAATGCAGTAACACCCTGCTGAGAAAATTATCTCTCTTCACCACATACAGCATAGCCTTATAAATGTGAAAGACAGAGAGAGAAGAAAAATGAAAAGGATGACTGACTATCCATTGACAATGAGATTTTATAAATCGCACTATACCAATGTCCTGTGCTTACACTGGAAACCCCCGACCTTCTCTCTTTATGACCTACAACAGTTGTTAACTAAAATGCTATTTGTTCCTGTGCTTTAATTGAAATTGTCAGGGCAGCTTTGGTCATCTGCCAAATCTACACATTTATTATCATGGAATCTTGTTCAGGAAATGGTTTGTTTTCTACAAAACCAACCGAATAATGAAGCAGATATCAACAGCCATAAAGCCCCAAGGGATTTGGACACAAGAGCCTGTTTGATGGAAAGCACATCCCCCTGGCTTAGCAACACGTGACCAGTATCTTGACCTTTACTTAGAAAGTTTCCTAGTTACCACTTTGACGCTCAGAAAAAGGAGTGAATCCACCGCTCAAGCTTAAGGAAGGAGGGAAAAATCAGTGCACAAGGATTAAACATGAAAACAGGGTAGTAATTTGTCTGCACAGATGGAGTACATTTTATACTTGTATGAGATTAGTGTGTCATTGTTAGCAAGGCTGGACACCTCTTTAGGTCAAGGCAAGTCTTTCTGTCTTTCTGTTATTGTGGTGCTCCACATGTATTGATTATATTATATTAAGTAAATATAGATTTTTCCATCCAGGCTGTTGTGTGTAGAATCTACTTTTAAGATAGGAGCAGACTCTCAATAAGATCTGTCTGGAAACCTGTCATGGTATTGAACATGCGGAAGAGGCTTGTCATAGCTGCCTTGAATTAAAATAGTATGAAATGTGTTTGTTCCTGAAATTATTAATGCAATTTATAAATTGCAAAATAAAAAGTGATGTATGAAAGCACTAATGATACAAGGTAGAGACCATCATTCTAGGTCAGGGGTCACCGGACACAGTGGAGGACCAGTGCCCTGTATAGTTTAGCTCCAACCCTAATCAATCACACTCAAACCAGCTAATGAAGGTCTTACTAGGTATACTTGAAACTTCCAGGCAGGTATGTTGAGGGAAGTTGGAGCTATATTCTGCAGGGCACCGGCCCTCCAGGACCAAGTTTGGTGACCCCTGTACTAGGCCTTTAAGAGGAATATACATGCCTACAACGTGATAAAATATTTTCTGATTAGATTATTTCTAATTTAGCTCAGTAGACTGCTCAATATCAAACTGAAGTGAAAAGACAAGAAACCCATTTAATAAATAAATGGATATTAAATTGAATGAATAAATTGATGTGAGCACATAAACAATTGGATGAAATATTCCATGTCATTTATGTAATCTAAATGTACAATATAGTTGTCATTTTTATACATACGGTAATCAAAAAAAATCTGAAAAGCTGTCAGAAGCTATCCAGAGCAATTTATTGAGAACTGCAACCTCTTAGAATAATAAGTGTTGACTGTGGCAAAGTATCAAGGCTTACTGTGATGAAGGAGGATAATATGGAACTCTTTTATTTTCCCTGCAGCCATGCTGGTTGCAGGGAAAAGACTCAGATGATGTGAAAGCCTCTCTGCATTTAAAGCAGCAGCTAAGCTATGGTGTACACTAGAGACTCTTTGTTGGTTGGTTTCAGACTTCGACTATGGCTCAAACATGTGGCTACATATTTGTTGTTAGTGTACAGTCTTGTCAGTTACTGAAGTATTGATTGATAGTTGTTGTTTTTTTAAATGGAACTTGTTTGGTGGTGGATGTGCTACCCAGAACAACAGGAGAACCATATATGTGTCAAAACATTTAAATAAAACATAAAATTAACATTTTGTCGTGAAGCTTTTAGACCATGGTTATTAGCTTTAGTGCTATCTTTTCAATAGTGTAGTGTAGGATATTCCTAAGAGTTGGCCAATTTAAATGAAGTAAAAAACCATCTTATACAAAAATATTTAATGACACATCTCACAAAGAGGATTGGGAAATTTGTGTCCAATCAAATGCTCTCTAGATTCAGAATGTCAAATGCCCTCCCTCAGAATAACCATATGACTAATAATATTGGCTATTTAAAAACTTTTAAGTAAATTCATGAAAGAAAACTGTGCTCATCAAGGCATTTCATGGGTCTTTAAAGCAACATCTTTGTTACGTAATGTCGCTGGGAAATTACTATGCATCTCAGCTTTAACAGTACCATAAGCTAACAACAATTGACTAGATGTTTTCAAACAGAGAGACAGAAGAGCATCCAAGCATCTTAATGAGCTTTGTAATCTAAATGAAGTGGAATGTACATTTAGAAGCAACCTTTTTAATCATTGCTTAATTTATTGTTTTTCATTGTTACCGACATACAAAAGAGCCAAATGAATTACCTGCCTTTGGGCTTGTCTCATCTTTTTTCTCAGGGAAACGAAATGCCCTCTGCAACATTAACACCACGGTTACCAAACGTTAGTGGCACAGATATTTTAATTGTGTGAGAGGGAAGACCTTTCAGTGACCAGTCTTCACACATCTGACTTGAGATGAAAGGAGCTTACAGAAAGAAGAACGTGCTCTAATAGATCCGTCATTCCTCCTGGCATTTCAGATGCAACTTCAGCTGCAATTACCAAAAATGTTTGCACTGCTGTGACATGACACCTGGGAAGAGCCAAAAAAGGTGTCTAGATTAATGCATTCCACTATCACTGAGGATTCCAGCAGCAGCTGGCACTGGCATTTGCCTTTTGTGCCAAGCGATCCCAGAAAATGTGTGCCGTACAACTCACTGTATCACTGCAAATCATCCCAGAGAGCAGACCTTTTAATGATGGAAGAGTTAAGGGGGTCACAGAGCATTTCCAGCAGTATGTGGCTGAGAAGAAGTTTAGTCTTTAAGAGAGCTGCCCACTGAAGCGTTAAAATCACCTTTGACATCTGAGTAACCTCAGAGCTGTGTGAGATGAAAGCTGAAATCACATTGCTCACCTCCATGAACAGGGCAATAAACACAGAGGTCTGCAAAAACACATTGTTAAATGCTTTTGTTTTAGAGGCCAAGATGTGTGTGGCCACAAATCAAAATGAACAAATACTCCAAAACCCCCCAAAACTATTTTTTTAAAGGTTATTTCACATCCTGCCTAATGTTGTCTATTAAAACAATGTCAAAGACTAGGACAAATATAGTGAATGTAACCATGAAGGCTACGGTATAGATTATGTGCAAAAAAGGGTAAAATCACATCACATTATAACATTGCAACATTACAATCTAAAAGTTAAATTCACTAAACAAAAAAATGCTAATTAATAAAAACAAAAGCTCAGACTAACTGTATTAGGATATTTTGATTAGCCCAATACAATAGTCAATAGTCACTTTACAGTTACTGCTATTATAAAAATACATTTACTTATAGGTTTAAAATTCTACATACATCACAATTATTGTCCAACATAAAATAGTAGCAAAATGCATATTTTAGTCAGAATTATTACACACTTTTATTGCATTCTGTCTGTATGGCGCACATGGGCATGGAAAAACTTGCTCTCTGAAGTATGTGAAGTTTAGCAGAGACAGGCATACAAAGCGCTGCACATTTTGTATGCCTCCCTTATCAGACACACCCAATTTAGGTCTTGCAGCAGAGACTGTCTTACTATAGAGTGATGAGAGGGTCTGTATTACTTGCTATTGGAGAAAGTGTAACGGCTAACTTCGATCACGTGTGTCTTAATAAACAATCACAATACAGCTTTGACATCATTGAATTTCAGTCATAGTTGTACGGCACTCAGTTGCCCTTTATAGAGACCATAGGAATTAATTGGATGTGCCATAAGCTGAATTCTACCTGTCGAAAAAAACTGTGACTTCTCTTATAAAACAGAATTATTTTAATGGTAAACTATAAAAATAGTTAAATCCAACAGAATTGTTTAGTGTAAAACATGTTAAAGAGTAGCAGATAGGCTGTCAATTAATTAAATGATAAGCAGTTTCCTTTAAAAACTATTTATTCAGCACGGCCTCTGGTCTTTTACTGCATGTGGCTGTCACATCTGGCTAGGGGATACTGTAAAGGGAAATTCACACCAAGAAGGATAAATATAAAGATAACTATAATATAACTATATTAGTGTCCACAGTCCACACCAAAGAAGGATAACGTTTTGTTTATTGTGTGTTATGTCATCTTCCACATTAAATACTCAAGCTCTTTAATGCCAGGTGGATTCTAATTGGCTGTCAAGGTTTTATCATTTATCAGCTGGGAATAAAATAATTATAAAAAAAAAAGATTCAAGTGATATTGTTCTTCTGCGTCGTTATCATTATAGATGTAGTGTAGACTTCACTAGTATTTGAACATTAGTGTGAACAGTCCTTAGGGCTTATACGTGATTCTATAATAAGCTTAAGTTGCATAAAGAATTTTCCATACTCACAGCACTACATCAGTGAAAGCTAAACTGGATTAAAAGTGGTTAGTGAACATGACACAGTTTTGCTGAAATATTTTGTGCAAAAAGTGGAGCATTTGCTGTATAGAGGATTCAGATGGGGTCTATGTATTGAGAACTTCTCTATCTGCCCTTAATCTGGAACCAAGCAGAGATATTGACTAACACAGGAAGTCATCCCTACTTACACGTCTGACATTAGCCTTGTTTGTCTTTCACCATATGTCACCTACTCCATATGTCCACATACAATATGTTAGCGACAAACATTGAGTCTTATTTTAACAGCACATCATTAGCTCATTATAATCTCCATTAAAAGATTTTTAGAAAATTTGACCAAACTAATGGCAGAATATGTTTATGTATTTACTTATTTTTATTATTTTTTTTCTTTCCTTGAAGAATATATTTTTAATCTGTTGTAGGAATGTGCCGAATAGCTAGGCCAGACTCCTGATTACTATTTGAATTCCCAGGTCAAATCACACATTTGCTGCATTTTGATTAATGTTGAACGTAATTATCCTCACTGGACTTGCAGGTCAAACATGGGGTGGCTCAGATAGCACACATGTACTTTATATAATCAACATGATAGAGGGAAAAGAAAGCTGTATAATTATAGTAGAAGACTGTAAAATGTTTTTGTTAAGTACAATTTTTACAGTTATATATTTACACCTGACATAATAAATAATACACTGAACAGGGTTACATTTTATCATGCATTTGGACAGGTTGAAAATTCAAAGAAAATAAACATCTGATGGGTTAAAATTGCTTGGGGAATCTACTTACAAAGATGAACTGGTATAAAACACAGCAGAAAATATTCAGTTAAAATAAATAAGTAAATAAATAAAAGCTTGACTTGACATTTCTTGCCACTTATTACTGACTTGCCAGTATTACTGATCACAGTTTCAGAGCCTTCCATGAGAACTGGTATTGGGGTAAAACAGTAGCCCTGATGTGAAATTTAATAAATAAATTATAGTTTATTTTCTGTTCTCCATATAAATATTTTATATTTCTGGAATTCTTTCATTTTCGATAAGAGTTCTCTGGCCTTCACATTTAATTATGTTATGGAGCTCTCTCTTAAAATAATTTCTGTGCATCACAGGAAAGCAGCTGACTTGACAAATGCTAAAATTGCCTAGTAAAGGTGACTCTGATCCACAATTCCAGTTGTTCACTAGAGGCTGTCCCATATATCAGTATGCACACTTCCTTTTTGACTAAATATTGTGTTATTTCTCCTTCCAGTCTCTCTCATGTTACTCGTTCCCACTGATTCTCAAGAATACACCATCTGAGATGTATCAGGTAAAAGGCCTATGACTGAAAACAACCTTAGGTGGCCGATAACGCACTTTTCTTACCTGATCCCAGGGACAGATGATTCCTCCAAAAAACATAAAGAGGTAACCCATGGCAACCAGGCAGGCCCAGATCACCAAGGAGAAAACTCGGAGCAGCTTCTTGAAGATGGACTCGATGCAGACCAGAAAAAAGATAGTGAGGAAAATAGCCAGTGCAGTGGGGACAGTGATTACAAAGGCGATGTGATCCTCGATATCCTGCAGAGAGATTGCAGTGTTACAAAAAGTACTTTAATTGCACCTTTCAACTGCACCTGCAGCCACTGGATTATAGTTTACCAGATAAACTAGTGACTGCCAATGAACTCAAAGAACACACAGACACTTCAGTCAAACTGGGGGACTGAGCACTGACATTTTCTGGTTGATTTGTTTCTCAAATTTGCGCAGTGCCACAAAATAATACACATTAAGCATACAATTATTATTTATTATTAACATTACACAAACCCTTCAGCATAGCACTACACTGGTAGGTAAATAAATGTTTTATGTACAGTAGCACTAATTCATTGGTCTCCCCTGAATTAACTGCTTTAGCTTGTATTGTTGTCAACAGTAATGTGCTTTGGATAAAAGCATCGCCTAAATCAGGTTTCAACTATTTCCATCTCAAATCAAACACACCTGCCGGTAATTTTATAATCCTAAAGCCTTTGGTTAATTTAGCAAGTATGTTTGATTTCAGATTCTGCAAGACTGTGCTCAGGAGTAGACAAGTTTGATCCTAGAGAGCCGCAGTCCTGCAGATTTCAGCAACAACCCTAATCAAACACAACTGAACAAGCTAAACAATGTCTTCAAGAATTACTAAGGCTGTGTCCGAAATCACCCCCTTGTCAGGATTCGCCCAATAAACGCATGAAGCATGATTTGTAAAACAATCAGTTTTTGTATTATTTTACCATTTTTTTAAACATACACTTGGCCATACATAAAGAAAATAAAGACAACTGCACAAATAAATACAATAAAATATGGAGTTCCATGGCTCAGATGTTAACAGTTGGGATCGCCAACCCAAAAAAGCTCCCCAAAGCTCAAAAAACAAAACCAAGCCCTTATATTATAACTTTACTACTTAAATTAGATGAATTCACATCGAATTTAGAACAAAATAAATAAAATTAATACTATCCAAAAATCCTTTTCATTTATACACCATAACAAATCATGTAAATAAAGAACAACATAATTTGTCTCTGCACGTTGTTTCACCTTCCATTCACCAGCGTGCACTCCAGCAAATAGAAAATAATCATTAGGAGCTACCTGTCCTCCTATAGGCATAAAGAAGACAACACAAACTACCTAACTTAGAGCATAAATATTTAGACAAATAAACAAAAGAAATGTACTAAAATAAATACAAATTTACAAAGAAAGAGAAAAATTGAAAAAAAACATTAAAACCAATACATAACCCTAAACCTAACCCGCGTCAATCTAAAAGTAGTATCTTTCATATTACTCAAAATTTCAAGGCTTTATGGTCTGTCTCAATCACAAAATCCCGACCCAGTAAATATTACTTCAATGAATCAGGGACCCATTTCAAAGCTAGACATTCCTTTTCCACCACGGAATACCTTGTTTCCCGTGGAAATAATTTTCGACTTAAATACACCAACGGGTGTCACTATCCATTTTCCTCCTGCATCAAGACAGCTCCTAACCCTACATCCAACGCATCAGTCTGAAGAACAAAAGGTTTCCCGAAATCAGGGATTTGCAGAATAGGTTGTTTGTTCAATATTCCTTTTAATTATAGTGCTGCTATGGTTGAAAAATTGGGAATGAATGTGCTTACGGCACACTTAGCTGGAAACACTTCAGGAGTTTCGAAGTCATCATCGGATTGGTTAGATTATACAGGATTACTAGGAGACATATGTGTCACGTTCTTTAACGTTCTGCCTGGAAACAAAAATGCCGTGGCTCCAAACCCCCTCACGAAAGAAGAAAGCCGTTGTGTTTACAATTGTAATGACAAGCACTTATCAGGATCAACTAAATGCTGGATTTTCAAAATTATGTGAAAAATGTAATGTCCGAGCGATTTACTGTTCTGGTCTGTTATTGACTCCTAAAAAGATTTGGATCACACAATCGTTGAATTTGGACCTTCTGCTCAATAGAATAGAATATATTGAGCTCTAAAGTTGACGATGATTGACTACCAGGTAGGTATTGTTCTTCTACCTCCTCCTCATTCTCTACTAGCCTGATCAAATTAACGACTACACTCTACGTTTGAGGATACCATTCCTTCAGGAGGTTAATATGCAATCCCCTATATGCAAACGTATCTGTCCTGGGGTATGTCATTGTACCCAGCTTCTTGGTTACCTCAAATGGCCAATACCATTTACCCAGAAGTTTATTTTCCGACGTAGGAAGCATTATCAGTACTTTTTGAACGGACTTGAACGATCGCAGCTTGGCATTCCTATCATACCACATCTTTTGTTTTTTTCTGCGCTTCCCTCACATGTGCAGCTGCCAACTCAGTCATTTGATGTAATTTGTGTAATTTAATGATCACGTAATCAATAACATTATTTTTAGGAGCTTCCGACGAACTCCCCTCCCACCATGCTTTCAAAAGGGATAATGGTCCCTGCACTTCGTGCCCGTATACCTTCTGGAACGGCAAGAAACCCATGGATGCCTGTGGTATTTCCCTATGCGCAAACATGAGGTAAGGTAACCACTGATCCCAGTCGGTCCCCGTCTTCAACAAATTTGCGAAGCATCTGTACAAGAGTTTGATTAAATCTCTCCAAAATCCAGTCTATTTCGGGATGACAGGGAGTTGTTTTTGACCCTTTTATTCCCAGTAACTGATACACTTGTTGTAGGCACTGAGAAGTGAAATTCGGTCCTCTGTCAGTCAATATTTATTTTGGTAACAGCACTCTAGAGAAAAACTGTATAAGACAGAATGCAGTACTTTTGGTTTTTATGTTTTTTGATAGGAACACCTGGAAATTGCGTTGCATAATCAGAAATTACTAGCATGTATTTATAGCCAGTTTTACTTCTCTCTAACGGGCCCACGATGTCAATTCCCAGCCGCTTATATTGAACATCAATAACGGGTGGAAACGATGCTTTGTGAGGTTTGCTTCTTCCACTATATTGACACTCAAGGCAAACTTTGCATAAATCAGCAATGTCTTTGGACATACCTAGCCAATAAAAATACCTGCTAATCCTAGAGTGTGTTCTTCGCTTTCCCAAATGTCCCGCCCAGGGAATAGAATGGCCTATGGTCATCACAACATTACGTACACTAGCTGGCAGTACCACTTGTAAGTTTTCACCAACCTTGCAATACAACAGGTCATTAATTACACAGAAAAATCTTCCCTGGTACACCATGACAGTTGACCCATCTGTGCTGCCTCCACAACTTGTGAATACAATTTTGAGATTTCAGCATCCTCTTTTTGTAACTGTATTAAGAATTTATCACCATTCACAAATTTATCAGGTTAATGCATTTCAAACCCCTGTCCTACAGTCCCTTTTAACTTTTCCTGTCTCTTTTATCTTCTATATTTATTTTTTAACCTTGATTCACAGGCAACTCTACACCATAGAAGGTTAAAAACGTCATTGGGTTATCTTCACACTCTTTCAGTTTACTTTGTGACCATGTCAAATCTAGATCTTCATCATAAACATCACTAAGTGATAATAGATCAGTCAGAGTAGGAAATATGGCAAACCCTGTGCAAGTCCCACCCTCATCAAATAGGCGTGATCCCCTATTCTCAAATAAATTCACAATTACAGGGGAATCACTGAGGGCACCTAACTTGGGGAAAACATTCTGAATCAGGAATGCGTCAAAAAAAGGTTTGTGTGCAACCCGTACCAATTAAAGCAGTAACCTTGTTACCATTCAACTCTATCGTTCTTAACATTGGATTTGGAACAGACAGACTAGTTTCAGGAACCATTTCTCGAGGCACATATCATATAGTGATAAGATTTTTATTTAGCTGGGGACACAGGTTTCTTATGCCCCAACTGACCACACTTATAACATTTAACAGTTTACTCCAACTGTTTCATTGTGTCTTAAACCGGCCTCATAAGGAGACCCAGTACCTTGAGATGTTGAATGCAGTTGGTGAGAAGACCTGTCCCACATCATCTTCCATACAGCGAGTATTACTCCAATGCTCAGTCTTTCGGCATGCCGCCACGAAAACTTCCGCTAACTGTGCCTTATGGAGCTATGTTTGTGCCAATATTCATCAAACAAATCCAGTGTTTTGCAATTTAAACACAATCTGCTTTGCAAAGAATAACTTGACTTTCAAACAAACGCAAAGTGATTTGCAAATACAAAACTCTATTTGAGAGAAAATGCAGAGGTATGGACAAATATACGTATTGTGTGTTACAACTGTGAGACTCATCTGCCTTTTATTAGGAAACGGCTTGATTTTCTCACACGCATGGGAGCAGATTTTCTCACACGTGCAATTGAGCGACTTTCTTAGTGGTTTAATAAACAGCGTGCTACAAAACAGTGAACATCCCCCGGACGTTATGAACGTCCGTTTAGTTCCGGAGGACGTCTGGTTTTGGTCCACGTTGTAACGTTCGCTGACGGACATTCTGAGGACGTCCACTAACATCCACATTTGGCCCTCTTTAAGATGTTTGCTGGCGGACGTTTGGAGGACATTTTTCTGAGCTAGTTTGCGAATGTCCCTATTTTGTAAGTGTTTCCCACTTACAAAGAATGGAGAGATCTGTACTTTTCATCGGAGGTACACCTCAACTGAGACGGAATCTAAAAAAAAAAAATTCAGAACATCACATTGTATGATTTTTGAATAATTAACTTCCATTTTATTGCATGAAATAAGTATTTGATCACCCACCAACCAGCAAGAATTCTGGCTTTCACAGACCTGTTAGTTTGTCTTTAAGAAGCCCTCCTATCCTACACTCATTACCTGTATTAATTGCACCTGTTTGAACTCGTTACCTGTATAAAAGACACCTGTTCACACACTCAATCAATCAGACTCCAACCTCTCCACTATGAGCAAGACCAAAGAGCTGTCTAAGGACACTAGGGACACAATTGTAGACCTGCACAAGGCTGGGATGGGCTACAGGACAATAGGCAAACAGCTTGGTGAGAAGGCAACAACTGTTGGCGCAATTATTAGAAAATGGAAGAAATTCAAGATGGCTGTCAATCTCCCTCGGACTGGGGCTCCATGCAAGATCTCGCCTCGTGGAGTATCAATGATCCTGAGAAAGGTGAGGGATCAGCCTAGAACTACACGGGAGGACCTGGTCAATGACCTGAAGAGAGCTGGGACCACAGTCTCAACTGTTACCATTAGTAACACACTACACCGTCATGGATTAAAATCCTGCAGCGCGTACAAGGTCACCCTGCTCAAGCCAGCACATGTCCAGGCCCGTCTGAAGTTTGCCAAAAACCATCTGGATGATCCAGAGGAGGCATGGGAGAAGGTCATGTGGTCAGATGAGGCCAAAATATAAATTTTTGGTATAAACTCCACTTGCCGTGTTTGGAGGAAGAAGGAGGATGAGTACAATCCCAAGAACACATGAAGCATGGGCGTGGAAACATCATGCTTTGGGGGTGCTTTTCTGCAAAGGGGACAGGACGACTGCACCGTATTGAGGGGAGGATGGATGGGGCCATGTATCGCAAGATTTTGGCCAACAACCTCCTTCCCTCAGTAAGAGCATTGAAGATGGGTCGTGGCTGGGTCTTCCTGCATGACAATGACCCCAAACACACAGCAAGGGCAACTAAGGAGTGGCTCCGTAAGAAGCATTTCAAGGTCCTGGAGTGGCCTAGCCTGTCTCCAGACCTGAACCCAATAGAAAATCTATGGAGGGAGCTGAAACTCCGTGTTGCCCAGCAACAGGCCCAAAACCTGAAAGATCTGGAGAAGACCTGTATGGAGGAGTGGGCCAAAATCCCTGCTGCAGTGTGCGCAAACCTGATAAAAAACTACAGGAAACGTCTGACCTCTGTAATTGTGAACAAAGGTTTCTGTACCAAATATTAAGTTCTACAACGTATTATTCTATTGTAACAAATACTTATTTCATGCAATAAAATGGAAATGAATTATTTAAAAATCATACAATTTGATTTTCTGGATTTTATTTTTAGATTCTGTCTCTCACAGTTGAGGTGTACCTACAATGAAAATTACAGATCTCTCAATTTTTTTGTAAGTGGGAATCCTTGAAAAATCGGCAGTTGTTTTGAAAACCCTACATTGTTTTGAATGTTTAACAATTTTATCAATATATATGTATATTCTATATCCAGTGATCCAACAGAGGATAATATATACAGAGAATGGATCAGTTTTTATAGGGAAAGACTGCCTAGTTAAATGTTTAGCCATGTCACAACTGATTTTTTAACTAATCAATCATGTAAACAACTATACAGCACTGTAGTATGGTTGCTTTGTGAAAACATCTAAATGGATAATTATAGAGATAGTAAGACAGAAACGTTCCCCACTCTCATTGGTCTGAAAATATAAAGAGGTGTTTCAAGTCTCGGGAGACTACCGTAAATTGACCAACAGTGCCATCTGTTGTTTTTGGAAAAGAAAGTCGTTCAAATGCACGTGACAAAATCTTCTCGCATGCGTGTGAGAAAAACTGCCCGCACACGTGTGAGAAAATAAAGCCGTTTCCTCATAAAAAGGCAAATGAGTCTCACAGTTGTAACACACAATACATATATTTGTCCATACCTCTGCAATTTCTCTCAAATAGAGTTTTGTATTTGCAAATCACTTTGCGTTTGTTTTAAAGTAATTTTTATTCTTTGCAAAGCAGATTGTGTTTATTTGTAAAACACTGGATTTGTTTGAGGAATATTGGCACAAAATCGCTCCATAGTGCCGCATCCTCCACTATAGCCGGGTCGCGCTCCTTTACCTAGGTCTGTAGATCAGGGCTAAGCAACTGAGTAAAACTGTTCCAGAATTACCAGTTTCCTAATCTGTTGTTTCATTTTCCCTGCTGGTCTCTCCCACTTTTGTTACATGTCTTTCAAACGGACATACATTTCTTTTGGAGTTTCGTCCCCCTGCACCTCCATGGCACGGAATCATTGCCAGTCATTTTTTTGATTGATGGAATACTTTGCCAGGATAGCTTCATTCACATGTGCATACTCCCTGGCATCCATGACATCCATAGCCACATAGGCACTGCAGGCTTTGCCCGTCAACAATGGAATGAGTCTTATGGCCCAATCCTCCCTCGGCCATCTACACACTTCAGCTATCCGTTCGAACGTAGTCAAATAATGTTCAATATCATCTTCCTCACGTAACTTTTGCAGCTTTACCTCCTTCACAACATATCCAGCATTCAAATTACGAGAGCTAATAGAAACACCAGACGAACCCTCTGGCCCAGCAACAGCTCTGTCTCGTAAATTCTCCATCGACGCTCGCCAGCTCACTTCTCGTTCAAAAGGTCGAAATTGATGCAGCAGTGATTTCCACCTAGTTTCCTGACATGCCGCTTCTTGAGCCTGACGTGCATCTCTTTCTTGCTGATCCACCATAAATCGCTTAAGCTCCAACACGTCTCCCTCCGACTCATCCACGTCCATGTGCTCCACTGCTCCTTCCGTATCCTTTGTTTGCGCCTCCCCCTCGCTGTCCTCCTTTAGCGCTGTATGTGTGGCCTCAGTCATCACAACCGTATATTGTGTCTGGCAGTAGGTATGCAATGAAATTTCTAATTTGAGGCTGTATTACGTCGATTCGGGCACCCAACATCACAACAAGAAAATATTGTAAGCTCATTATGTAGCCAAATCTGCACTGGTTTTTGAAAGGGCCAGTTTCCCTTTGTCTTGCCACAGTATAGTTTTTTTTTCCTTATTTTCCAGTAAAAATATCCTAAAGCAAGGTACAACAA
>JAPDDN010000472.1:10000-89192 GCA_027422405.1 Ptychobarbus kaznakovi | reverse complement strand
AATCAAAATACATCAGCTGTTGCATGATGCTGAGTTTGGCCAGTCCTCTTCTGCTTTTTTTCCTCACCAGTCGCCGGTGTCCTACCATCAGGTCACCCCGCAGACCCCAACAAACTATGGCTGCTCTACTACAACTTCTTGGCCACACTAATAGATGTTTATTATATGCATTTTAATTCTGTATTTTTAGTTGTTTTTTTTTACATTCAAGAAATATAGTTGAATGAACGATAGTGCAAATAAACATTTATGAAATAGACACTTGAACTATTGTTATTGTGACTTATTTGCACTGCTGTTTTTTTTGCATATATATGCCATTTTATTTGTATTTTTTATTTACATTCAAGAAATAGTTGAATGTGTATGTGCACTACTGTTCACTTGCACTACAGTCATTGTGACTTATTTGCACTACCTTTTCGGACTCTTTTTTTACTTTTACTCTTATGTTTGTGATTGTTATTGCAACTTGTAGTTCATTAACAAAAATAAATGTTTAATTTTTCCAAAAGTAATTGTACATAAGTGACTTACTTGAAAATAATGTGACATATTTTGGGATTTGGCATATATATGTACATAGTTTTATTTTTTCACACACAACAACATAATATCCAAAATACACAAAACAAAACAAAGCAACAGACACATACTCAACATCTCAAGGTCCAATCAAAAGGGAGGGGGAGAGGGAAGGACAACAAGAACACAAAAGTCACTCCTTTATACAATCACGTACTATGTCCATCAAAAAACACTGCCAAGCATCAATGGTCGAAGGCCTGGCCCCACCGACTCGCGCCGTTTTACATTCACATGACACTATTTGCAGGAGGCTACGGATCCAATATGTTTTTCTACACGTGTGGTGTAAACCAGTTCTGGATTATTGTCTTCACAGCTGTAAAACCAGCAAACAACATTCTCTTTTGCATTGAACTAATACAGAGACCTGAATCATCATTGAGAAGACACAAACTTGGGTTAACAGACCAATCAATTCGCAGTAATGATGACAAAACCAGGTTTGGGCACAGCATTGTGCAGGGAATGAGAACATTTTAACAAAGAAAATGCTTGTAAAAATGTTTATTAAAAATACACATTTTCAAATTAACAACTTAAATTTAGCTGTAAATAAGTATATGTTGAAGTGACCAAATACTTTACATTTTGCAAAAAACTATGCTTTAACTTTGATAGAACATGTTATATCAAAAATATTTAATTTGCTGTGGTGAGTGCTGGCATATTAACTAATGAAGAATCAGATGCAATAGATTTGATAGTGTATTCAAGTTCACAGAAATTGTATATACTGTATACACACACACACACTAGCGGTTTTCACAATGGGAAATGTAATGAATTGAACATGGCTCAAATTTACAGTTTGATTTTATCTGTTCCCCAGACCATGGTTCACATGGTCATACTGCCAAGCAACTTCTCCTGCTGGTGAGATGAAATACTATTTGTACAGTTCTCGGACATTTTGTGCCTCCACAGATGCCCGCTGCCCCCTACAATGTTCAAAGCCTTGTAGTGTTTGCTCACAGTCATGGTCATCCTCTGTGGCATGATTCTGGTCATTTCCGTTCGGGCGCAAATAATTGCACAATGCACAAGCAGCTTTGACAACTTTGTCAACAACACTTGGTTGAACCTGTAAAGTTCTTTGGAAAACCCGGAAGCGTTGACTGAGGATGCCAAATGCATTTTCAGAGATGCGCCGTGCCCGAGACAAACGATATTTGAAAATTCTCTTGTCTGTGGGGAGGCGGCGTCCAGGGTATGGCCGGAGGAGATATGGTTTCAGCGGAAAAGCTTCATCCGCCACAATGACATGATTAACTTTTCCCAGCTCAGGAGCACCTGGAAGTTCACTTGGTGGGGGAACATTCGAGTTCCATCTCTGAGTGCCTTCCCAGCACAGAATTTGCAAAGATGCCTCCATCACTGTTGCTGCCATAGCTCCCCACAAAATAAACCACCAGGAAGCGGTAATCTGCATCAAACTAAGACCAGCAATACAACTGAAACGTACCTTTATAATTAACAGTAGAGAGAACCAGAGTTTGCAGGGGCCTGGATGAATATGTGTTTTTCCCATCCATGGCACCCAACAATTAGGAAATTCCCATCAATTCATGTGAACCTCCTGGCTGTACTCCACCACCTCTCTCTTCGTAGGCACTGGCAAAAATCATCTCTGAGGCAATGCCGCAATTGCATCACAGGTCTCACAAACTCACTATCGAAGCCACAGTTGACACACCAAGTCGAAAGCTGGAACCAATAGTGCGGTACGAGTCCCCATGCTTAGAAAACTGAATAGAAATAATGACCAAAACTAGTTTTTAAACAACGCTTCATTTATGTTTAATTACAACATTCATTGAAGTGAATAATGTAGACAAACTCACCGTAAACACCACGGCCAAAAACGGCTGCTCTGGGTCATTGGTTTACAGTAGTGTGGTGTTCATTTTGCCAGCGGAGGGAGCCATTTGGTTAAAGTAAATTTTCGAACACACTGATGTACATTCTAAAATACCCCCGAAAAAGCTCAAAACACATTTTCAGCTCTTGTACCAGTCGATAGAACTCCCCATGTTCTTCTCTTCACAAACTATGGGATTATCTACTATCGCGTCTAATAAACCGTGGGGCACGAGATCATGAGGCCCATTGTTGTGCCATTCAACCACGACCAAACCTTTAAATGATGCAGCATGAAATTTCACGGCCCCATGTAGCAAAGGATCTGTACCAAGTATTCATGGAAGCTTAAAACATCCCAGTTCTTGCATGGCCAGCATACTCACCGACATGTCACCCCATGACATGTTGGGATGCTCTGGATCGACGTCAATAATTTGACAGCGTGTTCCAGTTTCTGCTGTCAAATATCCCAGCAACTTCGCACAGCATGAAGAGGAGTGGACCAAATTCACAGTGGCCAATACAATCAACAACCTGATCAACATCTATGCGAAGGAGATGTGTTGCACTGCGTGAGGCAAATGGTTGTCACACCAGATACAGACTGTTTTGGACCCCCCCCCCCAATAAAGTAAAACCTGCACATTTTAGAGTGGCCTTTTATGCGGCAGCCTGAGCACACCTGTGCAATAATACATGTCATGCGCTAGTCAGCATCTTGATTTGCCACACCACTTAGGTGGAATGAATTATCTTGGAAAAGAGAAGTGCTCACTAACAACAGCATTTAGACAGATTTGTGAACAACAATTGAGAGAAATAGGCCTTGTGTGTACTTAGAAAAAGTCTTAGATCTTTGAGTTTCAGCTCAAACAAATGGGCCAAAAACAAAAGTGTTGCGTTAATAATTTATTTCAGTGTATTCTCCATAGGCTACTATACATTCATTAGCAATGGATTATAAATATAATTAATTATGATGAAAATAGCAGCAGAGATGGCTTGAATCACACCAGATAAACTATACATTGTTGTAGTTGAATGTTATTGTATTTGTTTTATCATCAAATGTTTATATCTTCTGTTTACTCTCCGTTACAGCGATAGAAATGCCCAGTCCATATTGGTCATTTCCTGGAGCTTCATGAGTTCCGCTACTTCTGTGACTGGATATGTGGATTTTTTTTGTGCGAGGGCGCCCTCTGGCATCCAGTATGAGTAAAAAGACATCATGTGAAAGTGCTAATTGGCCATCCGAATATTAATTGGTAATTAAAAAAAAAAAAATACTAGTTATTAACAACGCTATATAGGTGTTGTCAATCGATTATTATTTTTTATCGTGATTAATCGCATGATTGTCCATGAGTTAACTCGCGATTAATCGCAATTAATTGCACTTGTTTTATTTTCTAAATGTACCTTAAATCAATACTTTTCAAATTTTTAATACTCTAATCAACATGGGCATGGACAAATATGGATGCTTTATGCAAATGTACACTATATTGCCAAAAGTATTGGCACCCCCTTCTAATGAACAGGTTTGACTACTTTAGTAATTTCTATGAGTACAAATCTTAATGTTAAAGCATATAATGATATTCTAGGAAATTGTGTGCTTCTAATATTATAGCAACAGTTTGGACTCTTTTCTATTCTAACATGACAATGTCTCTGTGTATAAGACAAGGTTCAAAAAGAAAATGATTGATTCAGTCAGTGTGGAAGAACTTGACTGGTCTGCATAAAACCAAGTCCTAATCCCAGTTTAACACCTCTGGTGTGACTGTAAATGCAGACCTTGAGCCAAAAACTCATCACCAAACACCAATGACTTGTACATACACTATATAGACAAAAGTATTGGCACCCCTTCTTTAGAACAGAAAAATGCACTTCCAAATCTGTGGCAACAACGATGGGAACATAATTCATGTATTTAAAAATTGTATTTCCATCTCTGTTGCAACAGTTTTGGAAGTGTCTAAAATGACTGAACCCATATGTACAAGTCATTGGTGTTTGGTGATGAGTTTTTGGCTCAAGGTCTGCATTTACAGTCACACCAGAGGTGTTAAACTGGGATTAGGACTTGGTTTTATGCAGACCAGTCAAGTTCTTCCACACTGACTGAATCAATCATTTTCTTTTTGAACAATCATGTTAGAATAGAAAAGGGTCCTGTCCAAACTGTTGCTATAATATTAGAAGCACACAATTTCCTAGAATATCATTATATTCTTTAACATTAAGATTTGTACTCATAGAAATTACTAAAGTAGTCAAACCTGTTCATTAGAAGGGGGCGACTCAATACTTTTGGCAATATAGTGTATGTTTTTATTATTGAAACCATAGTCAACATAAAGCATGAAGAGTAGACATGTTTCAAAGGTCATAGATGTTTTTCAAAGAACTTGTTCATGTCTATTAGACACATGAAAAAAGAAATTCCAGGTTCCCATTACTTCTCTTTCTTTGCACTGAGCAATTTACTGAAACAAACATGTTTACATTTTTGCACACAGGGCAGCTCTTCTTCTGAAAATGCAAAATGTACATTTATTATTTATTATTACATTTGTTTCCCTCTCTGTGCCCACATACTGTATTTTGATTAAGCTAAATTCTCAATAAAACTGTTTTCATTGGTATATTTTACTGTTTCTGTTGTCAGACAACGAAATGAATATGAAATAGTGACTGAAACGTGACCCATTAAGACTACATAACCAGCTCTCCCTTCCAAGATGTTAATCTGCACAAAAAAATCATGATAATCGCACCGTCGTCTGATGAAATCAAATACACATAAGATAAAGACAATAGCTGTGCTGTGATTTCGGCTATACTTGCATGTAAAATTAGAGAAGCAACATAATATCTGTGTTTAACTGAATTAAAGCGCTGCTCCTCTCTCTGTGCCACGCGCTGAGCAGACGCAGAGCGAGAGAGAGAGAAAGAGAGAGAGAGAGAGGTGCGCGCGCTGAACAGAGCAGACGCAGAGAGAGAGAGAGAGAGAGAGTGTGTGTGCGCGCGCTGGGAGAGCAAGACCTCGCGCTCGCGCGGCAGTATCGGTGATTCTCAGAAACTAGGTTTGGGCGCTTTTTTGAAGGGAAAAAGGTCGCTAAAGGGGTCTGCAATGTTCCTAAGTTGGCAACACTGTGCATCTCCATTTCTCCAACAAGGGGTTGGGCCATGGGTCAAACAGAAAATACGCGCTGCGTTAATCGCGCGTTAAAAAAATTAGTGCCGTTAAAATGAGTTTGCGTTAACGCGTTATTAACGCGTTAACTATGACAGCACTAATATATATATATATATATATATATATAAGTATCGATTTAGGCACCGGTACCATTTTAAAACTATCGATTTGGCACCGGTATCGAAAATGATACCCAACCCTAGAAATAAGTTCAATTGTTTCCTGAGTGTCGCCTTTCACACTGCTTTAGTTCCAGAACTAAAAGTACAGTACTAAAGTACTGGGACAATTTTGCGCAAACTATTTCCCAGTACCATTTAAAGGGTTGCATTTCGTAAGCCGGTTGATAGCGACGTCATTTGTACACGGCGTTCTACAACGTAAACAAAGAAGAACAACGTTAACAACAGGAGGATGGAGGATGCTGTGATCGGAGCTGTGTTTTTGTTGCGTCTCGTGGGTTTCACAATAATGGACATGGAATTTCGACATAAACGTCAAGCGATTGAAAGAACGGAAAGAAGGACTAAGAATTTCCAATGACAACTTGCAGTGCTACATTTCATTGAGGCTGATAGAAGCAGAAAACGCCGTAGACAAAGTCTTCAATGTAAATGCAGTTTATAAATGCTCTCAGGATGATACAATGTTTACACAGTACAGGTGCATCTCAATAAATTAGAATGTCGTGAAAAAGTTCATTTTTTCTTGTATGTTATTTAAAAAAGTGAAACTTTCATATATTTTAGATTCATTGCATGTAAAGTAAAACATTTCAAAAGTTTTTTTTGTTTTAATTTTGATGATTAAAGCTTACAGCTCATGAAAGTCAAAAATCAGTATCTCAAAATATTAGAATATTTACATTTGAGTTTCAATTAATGACCATCCCTACAGTATAAATTCTGGGTATCTCTTGTTCTTTGAAACCACAATAATGGGGAAGACTGCTGACTTGGCAATGATCCAGAAGACGAACATTGACACCCTCCACAAAGAGGGTAAGTCACAGAGGGTCAT
Source organism: Ptychobarbus kaznakovi (assembly GCA_027422405.1). NCBI lineage: Eukaryota > Metazoa > Chordata > Actinopteri > Cypriniformes > Cyprinidae > Ptychobarbus > Ptychobarbus kaznakovi. The sequence goes on along the minus strand of JAPDDN010000472.1, from coordinate 82,513 downwards.
TACTGAAAGGTGTGGCTGTTTACAGAGTGCTGTATCAAAGCATATTAAATGCAAAATTGACTGGAAGTAAGAATGTGGGTAGGTAAAGGTGCACAAGCAACAGGGATGACTGCAAGCTTGAGAAAGCAGTCAAGCAAAACTGATTCAAACACTTGTGAGAGCTTCACAAGGAGTGAACTGAAGCTGGAGTCAGTGCATCAAGAGTCACCAAGCTCAGACGTCTTCAGGGAAAGGGCTACCAAGCTACTTCTGAACCAGAGACAATGTTAGAAGCATCTTACCTGGGCTGTGGAGAAAAAGAACTCAGTGGTCCAAAGTCCTGGTCCAGATGAAAGTAAATTATGTATTTCATTTGGAAACAAGGTCCCAGAGTCTGGAGGAAGAGTGGAGAGGCACAGAATCCATGTTGCTTGAAGTCCAGTGTGAAGTTGCCACAGTCAGTGATGATTTGGGCTGCCATGTCATCTGCTGATGTTGGTCCACTGTGTTTTCTGAAGTCCACAGTCAACGCAGCCATCTACCAGGAAATTTTAGAGCACTTCATGCTTCCTTCTGCTGACAAGCTTTATGGAGATGCTGATTTAATTTTCCAGCAGGACTTGGCACCTGCCCACACTGCCAAAGGTACCAAAAGCTGGTTCAATGACCATGGTGTTACTGTGCTTGATTGGCCAGCAAACTTGCCTGACCTGAACCCCACAGAGAATCTATGGGGTGTTTTTAAGAGGAAGATGAGAGACACCAGACCCAACAATGCAGATGTCCTGAAGGCCACTGTCAAAGAAACCTGGGCTTCCATACCACCTCAGTGCCACAAACTGATCACCTCCATGCCACACCAAATTGAGGCAGTAATTAAAGCAATAGGAGCTCCTACCAAGTATTGAGTACATATACAGTAAATGAACATACTTTCCAGAAGGCCAACAATTCACTAAAAAAATTTTTTTAATTGGTCTTATGAAGTATTCTAATTTGTTGAGATAGTGAATTGGTGGGTTTTTGTTAAATGTGAGCCTAAATCATCACAATTAAAAGAACCGAAGACTTAAACTACTTCAGTCTGTGTGCATTGAATTTATTTAATACACAAGTTTCACAATTTGAGTTGAATTACTGAAATAAATTAACTTTTCCACGACATTCTAATTTATTGAGATGCACCTGTATATGTTTACAGTGTTTTAAATCATGGTGGGTGAGGGTGTTTTCATATGCGTTTAGCCAATCAACGTACACTTACGTCACGGATAGTTCTTAGAACCGTTTTAGACCCTACTCTGAAGTAGTAGCTAATTTAGTTCCTCCAAATGGAATAGTTTGTAATCAGTATTTGTGTATTTGTGTGTATGTGTAATCAGCAGATGTCTGAAGAATCAGAAGATAAACCTAAACAATATTACTTATATTGACTTTCTCAGGAGAATCTGTGATCTCTGATTACTGAGTGTGGAGAAGACTCTTTCAGACAGTGCTGAGGAGGCAGAGTTAGGTGCTGGACGGCTGTGAGAGAAGAGGAAGAGTGTCGTTCGTCCAAGCAGCAGAAGTCAGGCTCTTCTGAGGGAAGGACAGGAGGGTGACACTTCACTCTTCATCTTTTCATGGAGGGTTGATGCAGTGTTTTGCTGTAGAACAAGGCTCCTCCTCAGCACTTGATCTTCTTCAGCAAAGAGTTCCTCTAGTGCAGAGTCAGAGATTCCTTGCAAACTGGAATCTTTTAATAGAATTTACCATATTATTGTAGTCAGGTTTATTGCTTTTATTATAACACATGGCAAAGGTTTGAGAAAATTGTTAAAGATATTCTTCCTCCTCTTCACCATCCTGAGCCTGCACTGTCAATATCCTTCTCTGGCAGCTGAAAGGGAGGATATCATCTTGTTAATGGTGCTAATGTATGTACACAACCAGTCAAAAATCTGCAATCTTTGTGAGTTTTTTTAATGTTTTTCTGCTCACTAAGGATACATTAATTTGATCAAAATTACAGTACAAAATATTGTTTAAAAAAATAAGTTTTCATACCCTTTTTCTAATACACTTTAAAATGCATTTCATTCCTGTGAGGCAAAGCTGAATTTTTCAGTATCCTTTACTCCAGTCTTCAGTGTCACATGATCACTCTCGTATACTGATTTGCTGCTTGAGAAACATTTCTGATTATTATCAATCAGTGCATTTACATGAACCTAATCACATTATTGCCACTCTGACCAAAGTGTGCATCTGCTCGTGACATACGTGACACACACCTGCAGGGGTGCGTTTCCCAAAAACATTGTTAGCTAACTATGGACGTTAGTTCCACTGAACTCTATTGGTAACTATGGAACTTGTGACCATAGTTGCTTTTGGGAAATGCACCCTAGATTAGAAATGATGGGGAAGAAAGCTCTGCATTTCTGGAGTGCCAAATCGCTAAACTCTGTTAGCACAACTTGCTGCCACCAGTCTCTGCTCCTTACCCTCATCCAGCGCAGGCAAACCCATCTGAAGTGGCACTGCCATCACATTTCTATGGTGCCAAAAAAGCATGGTATACAACCATACAAACGTGTTTTGCATTAGACATAAATTAAAACAGCGGCAAGTAACACACCTACTCTTTCTGAGTCCATCATTTGTGCTGTGCAGTGGCGTAACGTTATGTGAATAATGGCAGTAAAAAAATAACCACAATAAGAATAATGGAAATTGCATGTAAACGGGAGTAAAGAGCTTTGCTCTTGACATTAGTCCTTTCATTGGAAATAATCACATTATTCGTGCATAACATAGTGTTGGAAACAGTTGTGCTACTTAATATTTCTATGTAAATCGTGAATTTTACACAGAAATAAATTATACTTTAAAATATATTTCAAACTTTTGACCAGCTGTGTACATTGCTACATTTACATGAAAACACAACTTGTAATAAACAATAATAACTTACATTCTGATGATTACTTCCTTCCCTCGCTGCTGTCTTCTTTAGTCGTTCCCAGACTTCCTTATTTTTCATCTTTCCCTTGAATCTACACAAAAATAAACAAATAAAAATAATTAAACAAATAATTTTATAGACAATTTGGATAAGTCACCCGAGATTTATTTTTGATGGTGGCCACAAACTATGGAACTTCCTTTTGAAATCTTAAGTGGTTCTCCAGCTTCTAAAGGAAAGGCAGATTCTGGGGCCATTTTCACAGAGAATTTTATCTAACAATTTTTTAATTTTTAACCTATTAACAAATCTCTTAAGGGTCTACAGCAGGGGTCACCAAACTTGATCCTGGAGGGCCTGTGTCCTGCAGAGTTTAGCTCCATCTTGCCTCAACACACCTGCCTGGAAGTTCGAAGTATACCTAGTAAGACATTGATTAGCTGCTTCAGGTGAGTTTGATTAGGGTTGGAGCTAAACTCTGCAGGACACGGCCCTCCAGGACCGTGTCTGGTGACCCCTGGTCTACAGTAACTAAAAATAGGGTTGAGTCATTGCATTGACTTTTTTCTTTGTTAAATTTCCACGCTGAGTATGCGTTGGAGCTCTTAATATTGAACTCTCAAAGTGCACCAGATAGATGAATTTAAGGGTGTATTCACACCTATCTTGTTTGGTTAGATTAAAACGAACTCTGGTTCATTTCCCCCTTTGGTGTGGATCTTTTGGGCAGGTGTGAATACAGCAATCGCACTCTGGTGCGCACCAAACAACCGAACCGAGACCCAGCTGAAGAGGTTGTCTCGGTTCGGTTCCGAACGAACTCTGGTACGGTTCGTTTAAGGTGTGAATATGAGCCGGCCTCGATCCGACCCAATTGCAGAAAGCACACTCAGAAACACACAGCTCGCACATATAGTGCTGTTGTTTGCATTTCAATCGCTTAAATCACTTGTTTTGAAACCGCAATGCTTAAAAACACGTGCAAATTATGAGTTTTTGTGACCATAGCGCCCACAGCAACGTGACATGAGTGCACTAAATAGGCTAAAGCTTGCCGCAAAGCCCCAGCAAAAGTTACAATGAATGTGTCTGGGGAAAATAGTAAGGAGATATTTGAATTATTTATTAATAAACTAGTGTTATCTGAGTCAGTGTCACAAAGATGAAGTTAAAAATCCTGAAAAATTCAAGATCTCCTCATTGGACGCTTCTTTAGAAAGAAATGCATCTTTACGGATTATAATGAAAGAGTTTTTGTTTTGGATATGAATTATTTCATTTTGTAGTAATTCAAAGCTTTCAATAGATATATTCATAATGTCTGTAAGGAAAATATTCACTGAGTTTCGTTTCATTTTTGTGAAGCGCTCCTGTTCAAGACCGGGACGGCAAGCGCATCCTATTAGTTTTCTTTATTTTAGAAAAACACTACATTTTCTTGATATTGTGAGTGCACACAAATAAAAATAGACCCTTTACAGTTCCGAACGATGTATTATTCTTACCTTTTTGAAGAGCAACAATTATGGATTATTTAATTTGTTTCCACTGATGTCCTGAAGCGCGCTTCAGCTTCAACTCTAGCGCACATTTATCTAGGTTAAATGTTTAAACTAACATTTTGATATGCTTTAAGTATTTTATATCTATAGATTTTATTTTCGGCAAGTCGTAATTACATCATATGACATTGTCTCATTTTGATGCTTATAAGTTTCTTCATATTGCGTTAGTATCTCTTAACAGCAAATCAGTAAAAGAATAAAAATTGCACTACGAAAGATCTCAATGATTAGCCTGTTTTTGCACTTCCTGTTTTCCCTGCTTGAGAATTTCTGTCCAATGAATGGATGACCTTGGCACACGTGTGGTTTTGTTTACAATTTCTGGTTCACTTGCAAAAAGGGCAGTGTGAAAGCAAACCGCACCAAACAAAAAACAAAAAATTTATATTTGGTCCGGACCAAAGCAAGTGAACTATCGGACTTTCCTGGTGTGAATACACCCTAACTTATTTAAATGTACATAATTTCTTACATGAGACCATGCCCCCAGATCCCCCAGACAGAACAAGGTAATCTCCATAATCTCAAAAACAATCCTGTGGGAAACACAGCAAAGTGATATGGTTGTGTATGATTTAGGAATAGGGGAGAGCCTTTACATTGATCAAATTTAGGCCAACTCCAATATTTTTTAACCTGTTAGCCAGCACCCCCCATATTGGGAATCACAGCTGAAAATGACTAACTAACTTAAAATGGTAACAGTTCCTGACTTCAGTGTGCCACACACACTTCTTTGGAAAGAAGACACTTTGGGCTTTACTATCCATCATCCAGAGTTGATAATGCTCAAAAATATAAAAAGTTGTAGACACTGAAGTGCCTTGAAAAAAATTGTACCACGCTGATTTTTTTTATTTCATATAAAAATACATGAAATCAGTAATGGGTTGAAAGTCACGTCTCATGAGTTTATATTTCAAATCTTAATAAGATACCATGAAAAATGAGATTCCTGCAACCATTTTTCTAACCATGTCTAGTCCCCCCCCCCAACAATATTTACCAAATTATTGAAGGGTTCTACTACAAACTATTTAGTCATTATACATGCCACTGCAGTTTTTCAATTATAAAACAGTAGACAGAATCTTAGACATCGTATAAGTGATTTATTTGAGCACTAGAAAAATACAATAATAATAATTTTTGAGTGATGAAAAAAAAATAATAATAATAACTTAAGTACATACTCTGATTTCCTGACATACAGATGCTCCTGCTCATACATTAGTAATCACATGCTGACGATCATTCATACAGATGCTAATCATACAGATGGCCCATATAGTCAATAATCACATTATAATGGCCTTTTATATAGACTGCATTCACACTGATATCTGTGAACAGTCAGTAATTACATGCTGATTATCAGCCATACAGATGTTAATCATACAGATACAGGCACATTCCCCACAAAACACGCAAACATATATGAAAAATGTAAAAAAAAGGTTTATTTGTCCAAATAGCCGATCGCTAAGTTACGCCCCCCCATCAGTGACGAGAGCGCGCCAGAATTCAAATAAACAATCTTCCGTGTATCTTTGACTTTTTTTTTTTTTGTTGGATGATCTCATTCTGTTTGGGACATTGTCTGCTACAAAATCATGCTGTTTTTTTTACCACCAAGACGCTGTTTTTGAGCGTAATTTGTTCCATAACGGACACAAACAATAACTCTCCCTGAAGAGATGAGACGTAAACAAATGAATAACGATCCAAATTACAACGTTATTGTTTCTTTGGACTAAAAGTGCTCGATGGAATGTTGTTCAGTGGACCCTTATCTCTCAAACTAAACCGGGATTTACAGCAGTGGATACGTTTGTGACTCGTTATCAGGATGAATCTGGTATGTACTGCGTTTTTTTATACATGTTTTGATGTGTACTGCTTACACAAATTTAGCAAATACATTCCGTATAAGCTTTCTATCGAAAAACAGCGATCTGTCGTCGATGCTTGAGGCTTAGACCTTCAAAATGATATATAGTTTGTCAAGATTAATTTTGTCCCGTTTCATTTAATCTATTCACAAACTTGTGAAAACAAAGCGTTCAGTACGCCGGCGTCCTGGTGCATGTTAACAGGTTAAACATTTAAAAACGTCTAGGAGCTCGGGAGGTGCTCATAAAGGCAGTGGTTCACAATTGACCTATCGGTAAGCTCCGCTCCCCTTAGTTACTGTTGCTCCCTCGGACAAACAAACGGAGTTGCTCACTGTCTTACAATGACAGCTGCAGTGTGAAAACCTTGTCCCAAGATGTTTTTGCACAATTTTGGACACAGAAGGGCCACCATTCAAGTGGGAATTCAGTTTGCTTACTGTATTGTGAATGTGCTTCTGCACATTACATCCAGTTCCAGAACCATCTGGGGTGCTTTCATCCACATCTGTGTAAGAGAAAAAACAACAGTGTAAATACATACTATCACAAGATATAATGTCCTCCAGCACCAGAAACTAGGGACCTGTCACAGTGGGCAATTATATTATACCTAAGATAAACTTAGCTTATAAACTTTTCTTCGATACCCTCTTGACAGGACTGCATTCTTCCTCACTCAGCTCTGCAGTTGTTGTTTGGTCGAATGCCTCACGCACTTCCTGCTTCTCTGAAGTAAACGGACAACAAAGCAAGCTTTTAATAACTAACTTGATTTGAGTTAGGGGTGGGCGATATGGCAAAAAATAATATCACGATAACACGAGCGGTGTGGTGCAATTCGTCAAAATACTATAGAACCCACTATAATCAGTGATGCTGTCTACACTGGATGTGGCACAAAACCGACAAAACAAATCCTCACCAGTAAACTGATGTCGCATTCTATTTATGACGTAGTGAGGTTGAGGGTCGTCAGGGAACGCCTTAAACCCTCTGCCTCCAAATATAGCATTCCTGATAAAATGGCAGCAGCAATTACTTCCCTCCTCACCATTTTGTTTTTATTGTTTACTGATATATTTTTTGATATATTAAGTCCCACTCGAAGGTATTCGCAGATCAATGACCAGTACCTATCCTGCTCAAGTTTATTTCTGGAGATGATTTAAGACCAGCCTTCAGGCTCTCCAGGAACAGCATCATTATGTTGGTCCAGATGCTGCGCCGGCAAAAAGCCCATGGATTGGGCCATGAAACTGAAGCGCTGGTCACAGTATACTGGCTTGCCTGTGAAGTGTCCTACAAGGTCATTTCAGACACCTTCAGCAAGCCACTTGCAACGGTCTGTTCACAAGGTGGTGGAGGAGATGATGACCATCCTCCACAGAGTCATTAATTTCCCCAAACCAGAGGAGATTGAGGAGGTGGGGGCCGGCTTTGCTCACCTCGCTGGTCATGAGGCATCCCGCTCTGCTGCTGGTGCCACGTCAGGATTCTTCCTCCTGCAGAGCCACAGAAAAGTGTTAAATAATCAGAAAGCTTTTTCCTCCCATCATTCTGCAGGGCACCTGTGATGCCAAGGGTGCATTTATAGATACTGTCTCTTGGGAGATGGTGGATACCCGTGCCTGCAGCATCTTATTGCAATCATGAACTGTATTTATGCTTTTTCTCTTAAAGCACCTTAAAATGTCATCACTTGCTCATTGTTGCAGCTGGTCTGACGCCCCCAGCCATGGTGTCATGTCTTATTTTGCCTTCTTGGTAACACTTTATAATAACTTTCATTAATAAATCATTAACAAACATCATGTAATGCTTAAGGGATCATTAGTTAATAAATATTCACATATCTAGAAACATTAAATAAACTGCTTGCTAATTTTTTACTAATAAATGTATTAAACATTACCTAATAATTACAATTGGGTAAACTGGCAGTGGGCGGGTTTCACAAACCATAACAAACAGACATTCCAGGCCGGAATGCACATTTTCAAAGGAGAATAACTGACTGTAGCATTGTTTTTCAGATAAACAAGTACGTTAACTTAGCATGTTTCTTAAATATCTGCAAACATATGATATTTTTTATGCTTTAGTAGAGTCAAAATCCTACATACAGCACCTTTAAGTGTCAATTTTTCTAAATAAAGATTTATACATCATGAAAGCTGAATAAATAATCTTTCCATTGATGTATGGTTTGTTAGGATATGACAATATTTGGCTGATATACAACTATTTGACAATCTGGAATCTGAGGGTGCAAAAAAATCGAAATATTGAGAAAATCACCTTTAAAGTTCTTAGTTATGCATATTACTAATCAAAAAATAAGTTTTCATATATTTACGGTTGGAAATTGACTAAATATCTTCATGGAACATGATCTTTACTTAATATCCTAATGATTTTTGTCATAAAAGTAAAATGGATAATTTTGACCCATACAATTTATTTTTGGCTATTGCTACAAATATACCCCAGCGACTTAAGACTGGTTTTGTGGTCCAGGGTCACATTTGTTTTATAAAACTGCAACATTTCCTTAAAAATACAGATATTCAGACCACTGAAAAATACCTTCCTACTTAAATAAAGGTAAATGTCATGAAGTCTAACCTGAGATGTCCATAAATATAATTGTGTGATGATTGATCATTATTGAAGAAAGCTGACGATGACAAGCAGAATCACTGAAGAAAGAAAAACAACAATAAATATAGCTTCAAGCAGCCTTTGAGGGGCCAAGCAAAAGAAGGCGGCACCACTTTATAATAACTTTCAGTAATAAATCATTAACAAACAATAAATAATCTTTAACTTATCATTACTTAATATAATTCACATATCTAGACATATGAGATAATGTGTTTGTTAATGTTAGCTAATGATCTTATTAAACATTACCTAATGATTAACAAATAAAGTATTTCAGGACATTTTGAAGGCTGAATTAGCAGCAATGTGCACTGAATTTGCCTCTCACATGACTACAATCCAGAATATATGCTATAAAGTCGACTTTTTAATCGGGGAACAGAGAGAGCAGAAAAAGTGATCAATGAACACACTATGCATCTGGATGCCCGCGAGCAGCAGGTGACTGATTTACAAGACCGCAACAGACACAGTAATCTCCACCTGCTGGGACTACCTGAAGGCGCCGAGAAGGATGACCCAATTGGCTTTCTGAAAAGGTCACTACCGATCTGGATCCCATCACTTGCGGGCAGAGATATCGAGATCGAACGTGCGCATCAAGTTTACTCCAGAGCTTCAACGGATCACTCCAAACCGCGAGTGTTTCTCTTCAAACTGTTACGCTACAACGACAGGAATTTGATTCTTAATGAAGCAAGACGCTGCGGTCCTGTGAAAGCGGGTGACGGTGCGATGTTGAGCTTCTTCCCCGACTTCTCTCCCGTGACGGCAAAGAAGTGGAGTTCCTTCAGCGCAATACGGAAGGAATTGAAAGAGGCAGGTCTGCAGACCTTTCTTCAGTATCCAGCTACGCTGAAGATCGTCATGAAACACGGCGAGACCAAACTAATGCACTCACAGGACGAAGCGCGTCAATTCCTGAGCTCCATTCCCGCTCCTCATTCTCCTGGGATGGACGTGGCATAAGGGTTTGATAATACCGAGTGACTCGAATTCTGATTTATTAATCTAGAACTTCATGTGACAATTGGCTACTGGCAATTCTTCATGTAAACTAGGAAATTTGGTATCACCAGGGCCGGATTATCCATAGACGGGATTGGGCGAGTGCTCTGGGGCACCAGCCAATAGGGGGGCACCAAGTGATTAAGATAATGACCAGACTTTTAAAATATTTTTCATTGTATATATATTATTTTGCTGTAAGAAATGCAGATACAAAATGAACAGTTAATAATATGATATATACAGAGAGAATATAAATTTATGCATTTATAAATAATTGTGATTGGGTTAGGTCACAGTGTATTTGCCCCTCCCCCAGTCAGAGTCGAGTCCGGCCCGCCAATTTACAATATCAATATCAAATTAAAAATGGATATGCAGCATCAGTTGAGTGGTTGTGCGAAACGTAAATTAAAAAAAGAGAAAAAATCACGACACATAGCCAACCTTCAAAAAGTACCTGCAATATCAAGTTTTTTTTCTTCGAAATGAAGAAAAGACAGAGACATCGGCACCAGCAGAAGGCACTAGTAGCAAAGCTAATGCCTCAACCGATACTCAAGCAGCAGCTAATGTTGTGAGTGAAGGCGGTAACGAGGTGCAGGAGAATGGAGGCAACAAAGAGGATGATGGGTCTCACGAGGTTGATGGAAATAATATCACACGTTGGCCGGAGGATCAGGTGCAGCAGCCGCCAGAGGACTTTACCATCTCAACGGACCCTGAGCTATCACAGACCACGTCAGGGAAGCTGCTATTTCTCAAGGTCCTGCGGCCTTTCAGAATAGGGCGCCTAAATACCCACCATCTGTGCGGGACATCGGTATTGGAGGTAAAACGCGACCACTTACCAATGATTTATTGCATTGTTGCCTCCCAAACAATGAGGTAGTGTCTAGAGAGTGGTTAATTTACTCACCATCAGCAGGTATGGTTTACTGCTTTGCCTGTAAGCTGCTATCCTCGCAACGTAATGCTTTTACATCTGGGTTCTCTGACTGGAGACATCCTGAGCGAATTTCGGACCATGAGAAGAGTGCAATCCATAGGCACAGCATGCTGACTTTACTGCACAGAACGAAGAATGTGGGCACAGTGGATGCTTCGCTCAGGCGGCAGAGGGATGCTGAGGGCAAATATTGGAAGGACGTATTTAGACGCATTGTGGCTGTAATTAAATTCTTGAGTGAGAAAGGCCTACCATTCAGAGGCGATGACGAACATTTGTGCTCATCAAGTAATGGCAATTACCTCGGATTGCTGGAACTTATTGCACAGTTTGATCCATTTTTAAGAGAACACTTAGAAAAGTATGGTCAAAAGGGACGAGGGACAACATCATACCTGTTATCGACTGTTTGTGAGGAGTTCATTTGCTTAATGGGCGAGAAAGTAAAGAAAACAATTGCAGAGGAACTACAGCATGCTAAGAATTTCTCAGTCATCGTAGACTCAACCCCTGATATGTCGCACGTTGACCAGTTGACATTCATTTTTAGATTTGTCAGCGAGGAAGGGAAAGTGATGGAGAGATTCATTGGTTTCGAGCCTATTCACAGCCATACTGGAGCAAGTCTCGCTGAATGCGTATTAAAAATGGTTCATAATCTGGGGTTAGACTTGTCAAACTGCCGGGGACAAAGTTACGACAATGCCAGTAACATGGCTGGTAAATATAATGTCTTCAGGCACATCTGAAAAAAATAAACCCTCTGATTCATTATGTGCCTTGTGCTGGACATTCGCTTAATCTTGTTGGTGTAAACAGCATTGACAACAGCTGTAAAGATGCGAGTGTTTTCTTTGATCTACTTCAGTCACTCTATGCGTTTTGTGCCGCATCCCCTCACCGTTGGAGTCGGATATTTAACAACAAGGATGTGAAGATCAGCTGTACTCTTAAACCACTGTCAAATACTAGATGGAGTTGTAGAGCTGACTCCACCAAAGCTTTGAGAGAAAACTACAGTGCAATAAGAGAGGCCTTGGGAAGATTCGCAACAGGTGAAGAGGAGAAGAAAGACGCAAAGCGCAAGGCTGCTGTGCTCTGTCATAAACTTGACAAACTGGAGACATCAATAATGGCGAATCTATGGGATAGTGTGCTGAGTAGGTTCAAAGCCACAAGTGACGCATTGCAGAAGCGTGACATAAACTTAGATACTGCACAGCGATTGCTGGAATCTCTGCATTCGTTTGTGGCAACACTCAGAGATCAATCTTCTCAGTTTGAAAAGTCATCTCAGGACATGAAGTGTGTGACTCAATTCTATCAACACGAGACACAGCGGGGGAGAAAAAGAAAAATATTTGCAGATGAGTCCACGGAGAATGACAAGATCCTAAATGGAAGTCAGCGATTTAAGGTGGAAACATATAATGTGATCATTGACAGATTGCTGTCCTGTCTTGCTAAACGCATTGATGCATACAGGGACTTGAATGGACTATTTGGGGTTTAGTTTGATACCGATACAGACTGTGATGGTGTGCATAAACGTGCTGCTGCGCTCTCATCCACATATCCAGATGACCTGGACAAAGACTGGGAAGATAAAAATCGTTCACCAGAGGATATGCTGCAAATTCTACGAAAAAATGGGTTACAGACTTTCCCAAGTGTATTCGTTGCATTCAGACTATTCTTAACCCTGCCCGTTACCAACTGCGAGGGCGAGAGATCCTTTTCTCAACTTAAAAGAGTAAAGAATGAACTCAGGACAACCATGAGACAGAAGCGGCTGTCTGCTCTCTCCCTACTGGCTATTGAATCCGAACTAGTCAACGGAATGGACTTTGAGGATTTAATTAACGATTTTGCATGCACAAAGTCGAGAAAAAAGATATTCTGCTAAAGGTAAGGCTTATTTACCATTATTTTTGGGCAAATATGTGACGCTGTTGTCCATTTGGAATTTGTGGAACGGTTTTCTCTTTTAGCTGGTTGCTTAGAGAGGCTTGTGAAGTTCAGTGGGTGTGTTTTGCTGCTGTGCGTCTCTGTGGTGCTGAATTCAGTTGTTGATATGGTTGTTTGCAACAGTCTTTTATTTGGTATGTTTGCAATGTTATTTTTAGACATGGTTTTGCATGTAGTCCTCATACATGCCGTTTATGATAGAAATAAAGATATTTAGTATGAGATGTTCATGTTGCGCTAGCATGTGAGTTGTATGGGGGGGCACTTTAAATGTAGTCACCCTGGGGCACTACACTGTGTTAATCCGGGCCTGGGTATCCCTAATGAACAGTTTTCGATGTACAGTATACATGATGCAATTATTTAGGTTTGTTTCCTCGTTATGGAAAGTATACTTTTTTTTGTTACCCCACTTTATTACTCATGTAAATTCGAAGTTATTCTGTTCTCTTATAATAGGGCTAATGGCAGTGTTCTAAAGTATGGTACTGGCTGTCATGTTACTGTCACTGATTAAGACGGGAGGGCGGCAGCCTGGGGTTTTCACCCCAGTCTGTAAAAGTTTTATGGGGTGGGTTTTCTTTATGTTAATGGATTTTTAATGGCAGACTTGAGTTAATTAATTTGCTGTGGTATAACTTTCTCTCATTTGTTCAGTTCACTTGTTTGTTTGATAGTAATGACTGAAATTAATATAATAAGTTGTAATGTCAATGGTTTAAATGGCCCCCATAAACCTACAAGTTTTTTACAACTACTGTGACAAAAAATGGTTGACATTGCTTTGATCCAGAAAGCTCATTTGTGGAAGGATGATGTTCATAGATGCAATAATAAATATTACGAGGTGGTCTCTTTTGCTGTTACTGACAATAAAACTAAAGGTGTTTTGATAACTGTTTGAAGAAATTTAAATATTTCCATTTTAGACAGAAATGGTGATAATGCTGACAGAATTTCCTGTACATCCCTTGTGAAAAATTATTCTCCCCATTGATAATTCTGTTGTTTCTGCTTCAGTTGTTTGCTCTTTTCTCCTCAAACAATCATGCAGACCATTGTCCATAACAACTATCTGGTCTAAGGATATCAGTGGTGACTTACAAACTTTGTTTTCTGATCGTATTTGGGAGACAATCACATCATCCTCAAAGAGCCCAGATCATCGGATGATCCATTTGAAATTGCTGCATGGACTTTGTCTGTCCCCTTTGGGGCACTTCTGTCTGCATGTATCGCCTTTCCCAAATTGCAGTTTATGTCCACGGGATGCACTCGGTTGTAATGTAATGTAAGGGAAACAGGTCAATTTAGCTCAAAGGGAATCATTTATGATTTTATAGGGAATTTGAACAGACTCACTGTTTCACGGCTGATCACTGAGTCAGCAGCGATTCAGTGAACGTCAGCATAACATCAACTCTGCACTGGATATTAAAATCCAAAATATAGTGAAAACACTATTTAATAGCACAGTAACAAGATCGACAGTTTAATACATTAACTTGTAAGCACAAAACACAAGATACTTCTCTTTTCAATATAAATAAGATTTTATTGGATAAATCTAAGACATGTAAACTAATCTAACACATGAACACACATTCACACAGGTTGCAAAAAGAGAGAAAGTGAGGAAAGGATGAGTTTTTAGAGAATGAAAATGTGAAATCCCAAGTTTACAGCAATGTGCAATTGCATAGACCTGAACAACCATCAATCACTTATTTAACCCTCGCATTGAGTTTCTCAATGAGGCTAAAATTTATATTAAATGCACCAGCTCAGTTAGAATCTGGAGGTTACTTGGCGTTGTCTTTGTGTTAAGGGATTCCCTTTTGTGTCTTCTTTGCAGAAAGGGGGTTTCCCGAGGTTGCTGATTGGCTGACAGTTCAGTGGTTGTTAGTAGTGAAGTCTTGGGCATTGGCTGAAGTTGTGGTCTGGTTGAAGTTTGAAATGGGTGCAGTTTCGACGTTGGACTTTGCAGCAAAATTAGTTTTTGAACACGAAACTCAAAGGAAAGAAAATAAACTAAAGTAAAAGAATAAAAGGATGTAACAAGACTAGGTGGGTTTTCTTCTCATCGTGGTAGCAGCTGGCATGTAAGCCAGAGCACACTCAAAGAGCGCTAAAAACCAGTGTTGAAACGTGGTGGCAAAAGGCAAAAGCAAAAAGAAGAAGAGGCAGATTTGATGATGTCCTGAGTTTTTAAACTCTGCTTTTGGACACGTCCCAATGGGTGTCTTGACCAATTAGATATGATCTTAGCTCGTTTCTCCTCCCCATCCATAAAATCAGCATGTTATCTGGTCAGTCACATGTCTGAACTTTACACGCTCTTGCAAAGTATACTTTTGGATGTGATTTCTATAACCAGAATATGATACATTTGACAAAGAAGTAATTGAAAGAAACGTTTCAAGCATGATTTTTCAAACTCATACATACCAAACATGCATATGAATCCTTCAGCTATTCAATAATTATTAAAAAGACATACACAATATGTGATTAACATGATAGCCAATTGTGTGGGTTACATACATGATATGGAGTTATGCATAGAAATGATTAGTTGCTCATAAGTCCTTTTAAGATGATTTTAGGTGCATAAGAAAAAGAAAGTCTCTGTGTAGTTCTATGTAGAACAAAAGACATGTTCTGTGAAGACCAGAGAGAGGTTAAAAGGTCTCCTAAGGAATTTCAGTCTCAGTCTTTGTCTTGTGGGGGAACCAATCCAAGCAAGTCTGTAGCTCGTGATTTCTATCACAGATTTACATGTGATGGTCACGCGGTGCATCTCTTTGACCATTAATCTTGATTACTTGCCCCAAATTTGACAATCTCCTTCCTCAGTTGGAATTATCAATAAGTGTTCCTTTTGTTTTAATGTTGCAAGCTGCTCACTGACAGAGTTGGTTGGTTCGCTTGCTTCAGACGGGCTGGCGCTAAGGATCTGATTTGTGACATGGTCCTGTTTTCTTGGGGCCTCTCTGTGGAATTTGCTCTTGTGGTGGTTCTAACACCAATCTGATCGATTCTTCGATTCTTAAATGGTCTGATTCATTCTGATATCCTACATGGTGCATGTTTTTTTTTCTTTTTGAGTCACTTTGTTTCTTCTTTTTGATGTGTAGTTTTTGTATCACTGTATGTTATTTATTTTTTGTGTGTGTTTGAGTTTGCCTTTAAATAAAATAAAAAATAATTGTTCACAAAAAAATGCTTCCCACATGCAGTGCAGTGATATGGTTATTCTCCAGTGTGGATCCTCTCGTGTCTTTTCAGATTTGATGACACACTGAATCTCTTGTCACAGTGTGAACACTTATAAGGTTTATCTCCAGTGTGGATCATCTCATGTGTTTTCAGGTCTCCTGACTGAATAAATCTCACGTCACAGTGTGAACACTTATAAAGTTTCTCTCCAGTGTGGATCCTCTCGTGTCTTTTCAGATTTGATGACAGACTGAATCTCTTGTCACAGTGTGAACACTTGTAAGGTTTATCTCCAGTGTGGATCCTCTCATGTGTTTTCAGATGTGATGAATTATTGAATCTCATGTCACAGTGTGAACACTTATAAGGTTTCTCTCCAGTGTGGATCCTCTCATGTGTTTTCAGATGTGATGAATTATTGAATCTCTTGTCACAGTGTGAACACTTATAAGGTTTCTCTCCAGTGTGGATCCTCTCATGTGTTTTCAGATGTGTTGACCGACTGAATCTCTTGTCACAGTGTGAACACTTATAAGGTTTCTCTCCAGTGTGGATACTCTCATGTGATTTCAGGTCTCCTGACTGAACAAATCTCACGTCACAGTGTGAACACTTATAAAGTTTCTCTCCAGTGTGGATCCTCTCGTGTCTTTTCAGATTTGATGACACACTGAATCTCTTGTCACAGTGTGAACACTTATAAGGTTTATCTCCAGTGTGGATCCTCTCATGTGTTTTCAGATGTGATGAATTATTGAATCTCTTGTCACAGTGTGAACACTTATAAGGTTTTTCTCCAGTGTGAATCATCTCATGCCGTTTTAAACACTCTGCTGAAGTAAAAGTCTTCCCACACTCAAAGCACATGTACTCTCTCACAGCAGTATGTATTTTCTGATGTTCTTTCAAATTTTGTAGACACAAAAAACTGTTACCACACAAATGACATGAATACGGCTTCTCCTTTATATGAACTTTCAGGTGTGTTCTCAGATATGAAGCCCTCGAAAATGTTTTGCCGCATTGATCACATGTGTACAGTTTCTCTCTAGTGTGGATGTTCATGTGATCCTTAAGGTGTGCTGATTGTGTGAAACTCTTCCCGCACTGATCACAAGTGAATGGTTTCTCTCCAGTATGAACTCTCATGTGATGCTCAAGACTTGTTTTGCATGTGAAACTCTTTCCACACTGAGTGCAGGTGAAAGATTTCTTGGCTCCTCTGTTCATTAAATCTTTCTGTTTGGTTTGAGAGCAACTCAAATGTTTTTCTCCAGTTTTGACATTATTTTTCTCCTCAACTTCACTTGATTCTTCATTCTCCACTTTTTCTTCAGTCAACTCTGAAATAAAATAAAAAATGGTTCATTTTCAGTAACTTGTAAAAAGCTGAGAAATGTGAACATAAAAGTTATCCCTGATGTAACTAACGTGTGAGAGCAGCGCCCCTAAGTTCTACAGATGGTGGCACCAGAAGTAGATTTGGTAGCGCTGGGTAGAGGCCTGCACAGGCCTCAAATATAGGTCCTAGCCTTATCAGAATTCTTGGCCCTACTCTGACACGAGCCCATCTTTTTTTCCCCTTCTCCCAAAACAGCTTATACTACTGTTTCAGATAGTAAATTAGTTTTGTTTTGTTTTGTATGTAATTGCAAAGTAATTATAAGCATTTTTTGTTTGTTAACCCCCTGGGGTCAAAGCCCGCACTGGTGCGGTCTGTCTTGTATTTTCTTTATGACCGCAAAAAGAACTAAAAATACTCTGCAGTTTCAAACGATACCTTATTCTTATCTGTACGATCAAAACTGACAAAGGGTCTACTTTTATTTGTCTATAGTCATAATAACAATGAAACAATATGCTTTTCTAAAATAAAGAAAATAAACAGGGTGTGTTCTCTGCCGTCTAGGTCTGTCACCTCTCTTCAGAGACACCTAAAAATAAAACAACCCGAATCTCCGCAAATACTTGCCTCAAAGTAATTAGAAATATATGTATAGAAAGCTCGTCTACTTTTAAGTGAAGTAAGTCACATCCAAAACAAATATTATGTGTTAAAGTAATCCGTATGAAACCAATGTGATGTTTTCCAAATCATTATATTCATCATTATACACTTTCAAAGTTCACTGGCATATGCATCGTTTTGTGCAGATGCAAGTTGTAATGTTACGTCTATGTTATGTATCTAAGGTATCAGATTAATATCATAGGTAGAGTCATAGAACGGGTTTCAGTTTATTGGCATAAAGTCAGCTTCACCTCAGGCAGCTATTTGTTTTTAGATGCTTATTTTTTAATAACATTGCTGTATCATAATTAGGGATTGTGGGATTACAAATTATATTTAAATGTTTAACTTAGATTCTTATTATCAACTGTGCTCTGTCTCAATCAAGTCATGTTGATTGGCAGAGATTCAAAGAACCCAGACGTTGATTCAAAGAACCCCTGGCCCAGACGTTGATTCGTTAGGGTGATTGGATTAGTGTCTATCTTTCGGAGCCCCCTGGCCCAGACGTTGATTCGTTAGGTTGATTGGATTAGTGTCTATGCATTTGATTATTGGGTTTTGTCTCCACCTCCAAGAGTCCCTCCTCCAGAAATGCCTATAAAATGACCTTGTAAAGTTGCTTTAGTTTGAGATTTCGATGACTACAGACCAACAGCTTGTGTTCTCAATAAAGAATCCTACTGACAATCCATCCGATTTCTCCTGGTCTTCTCTTCTGAGTTTTCTACACTTTAGAAGAACCAAGTTCACAACAGATGGTGCCGTGCCCCGGATAGAGCTCCTCACCTGAATCCAGATTGAAACTTCAAGCTCACAAGGGTTGGTGAGTGTCACTCTATCCAAAAGAACCTTTAAGACCAGAACAAATTTGTTATCCTCTGCGCCGTCAGAGAAGAGTTAACAGACAGCTGTAGGGTTTTGTTTAACTAAGTTTATCCTCTAAAAAAATATTTTTAGAGATGAAGTTTATCCTCTGTTCAGGCAGGGAAGATTAGCATTACATGCTAATATTTGTATCCTCTGTGCCGTCAGAGAAGAGTTAACATACATCTGTAGGGTTGGTTTAACTAAGTTTATCCTCTAAAGTTTTTCTTTTAGAGATGAAAAGTTTATCCTCTGTGTCAGGCAGGGAAGTTTTTGCATTACGTGCTAAAAAGTTTATCCTCTAAAGTTTTTCTTTTAGAGATGAAAAGTTTATCCTCTGTTTCAGGCAGGGAAGTTTTTGCATTACGTGCTAAAAAGTTTATCCTCTATTCAGGCAGGGAAGATTAGCATTTCGTGCTAATAATTTTGGTTTATCCTCTGCTTTGCCAGGGAAGGTTAACAATAGTTGATGTGTTAACAAGCGTACCCTCTGTTGAACAGAGAAGTTTTAGTGTTTTGATTGTGTGGTAACAAATAAACTCACAAAATGTTTAGAAAGAATGCTAGACTGATCCCCACAACTGAAAAAGGTGGTCTAGCGACTCCTTTGTGGTCAGATAGCGAATTCAAATCACTGTTAGGAGTGCAAATGAACCTAATAGTCACTGAGAAAGTTAGACAAGAACTAACTCAGAAATATGAGATCCATCCAGATAAGACTTGGTCTGTAGATGAGTGTAAAAAGGTACTAGGAGCATGTATTCGCAAGAACAATGTGAAAGGCATTATCTGCTGCCACAGAGAATTTGGTTTAGCGCTAGCTACACAACAGTCTCAGCGTAACTCAGAGTTAGAGGAACAGAACAAAGAGCTCTGTGCTAGAGTATCCTCTTTGACTAAGAAATTGAACCTCAAGAAAGCTGCAGCAAAAACTGATGTGGAAGTTAGTTAGCCTGATAACATTTACCCTGATTTGCAAGCGTTTTTTGAAACAGATGTAGCTCTCCAATCAGTAACTGATGTGCCTGTAAATTCAGTCAATGTGTGTGGTGCTAGGAGGAGATCTCAGGGAATTGAGGGAATTGAAAGTGTTCCTCCCAACTCTTCTGTTGTCCAAGTACAAACTGTTGCCAAAGCGCTAGGACCTAAAGATATAGAGAGACTATCCCAGAGCTTACCCTCAGCACGCACAAATTTTTCTGAATTTAGAAGAGCATTGATCAGCAAAATGCGTCTCTATGACATGTCGTTAACAGAAGTCACACAGCTGATGTCACAAATTCTAACTGAATCTGAATTCAACAGTTTTGAGTCTGCTGTTACTTCTGAACTACAACATGCCAGTAAAAGCGATTTGAGAGAAGGTGTTTTGAAAATTCTAAAGAATATCATGGGACCCAAAATAGACTGGTCCAGAATCACTAACTGTGTGCAAAGGAAAGAAGAATCTGTGAGTGAATATACTGAGAGATTTTGTCAGTCAGCTGTAATTTACAGTGGAATTATTGATGACCCTGAAAGTGTGCTAGAGGACAAGGGACCCCTGGTTCGTATCTGGTCAGATGGCCTTGTAGCCGAATACAGAAAAGCTTTACCATTTTTAGATCTAACTTGGTCTAACAGAACTATCAGAAGTAACCTAGACAGGTTAGCTACATGGGAAAGAGATGCTGATGTCAAGGCAAAAGTAAGAGTAGCAGCAGCTACGTTTAACACAACGAAACAAGACAATAGATGGTCTAAAAGAGAAAGCAAATGCAAATACTGTGAAAAATTAGGACATTGGGAGAAAGAGTGTAGGAAGAAGTTGCAAGATAGTAAAAGAAATGCTATGCATAATTCTGCTCCTTTTCAGCCTGCACACAACCCTGAAGTAGTTCCGCCAGTGACCACTGAAACTGTAGGACAGCTAGTTCAGGCTCTTCTAAGAGCACAACAAGACCAGGAAAAAAACTGATTGTTGGGGCTGTGAGTAGCTACCTTTCCCCTGTAATCCAACACAATGACCAAAGAATTTTTGTGAAAGGTAGCATAAAAGAGAAAGAGATTGATTTTTTGCTTGATACAGGTGCAGAAATTACAGTAATCCCTACAAAATTGGCACAAGGTTTAAACATCCCATACAAGAAAACCAAACTTTGTTTAACTGGTGTAATAGGTGAAGATTCTGTTTTGTATGAAACTCCGCCCATAGAGGTACAATTTGGCCCAAAAACTCTGACTACAAAATTGCTATGCGCTCCATTAAATACAGGTGCAATTTTAGGCATGGATCTTCTGAGACAAATAAATCTAACTTTAGACATGTCCTCAGAATCTACTAACATAAAAATTTCCTCAGCACAGATTTCTACCAATAATGCAACCCCTCCCGAGTATGCTTTCTTACAGAATCATCCAATTTGGGCTAAAGACAAGGATGATTGTGGGTTGTTGACAGGTGTAGAACCAGTTAAATTGACAGGAACTCCACCTCCGGTCACCAAACAATATCCGATAAATAAGGAAGCTATACAGGGAAGCAAACTTATTGTAGAAAATTTGCTGACGCAAGGAGTGCTAGTTAAAACCAACAGTCCATGTAATTAAACTCTCACAGTCCCGAATATTGTTATACAGCGTGCACCAGTCACGAACCCATCCTCATGTATGATGTCTGCAATGACTGAATTTGTGTTAGAGGGTGAAGGCGAAATGACTCATGATTGTGTTACGCTTACATATGCAGCGACAAGTGAAATAGCAGAAACTCCCATAGAGAACGCAGAATTGGAGTTGTTTGTTGCAGCTCAAATTATTGAAGGTAACAGACGAGCAGGATATGCAGTAACTTCCACCACTGAAGTAGTTGCTTCAGGTCGTCTTCCAGATCATTTTTCAGCTCAAGCTGCAGTATTGTGTCAGGGAAGGAAAACTTGGACTCATGTGTCACACTGTAAAGTTGTTCCTCCCCCTACAGGGATAGGATAGGACACACGAACCAGTGAGGAGCCCAGGGAAGAACCGAAAGCAACAGGCTTCGGGGGCAAACCCTGCGGTGAAGACTCCCTCATAGGCCTTCCCCATCCACTAGTCCATCCTTACCTCACTGTTCTTTAGGTGTCGCAGGAATTGAGAAATAGGGAAAGAAGGAACAACAATAGCAGACTATATTTGAACAGAGGATACAACCATAATGTTTGCAGACTCTACAACAAATACTGCTATGTGCCGTTGTTCTCGTTTGTTTTGGTTTTGTTTTTTTTGCTTCCTCTGTGCAGATACCACTTGATGGCTGCCCTGAGATCCATATGCACCGCCCTTCTCACCTGCGGATGAAGCCACAACCTCTAGAAAACAACTAGACCCATTGCCGAGCCAACTATCACACAAGAAAGAGAAAAGAAAGAAGAAAGAAAAAAAAAAAATACACAACGCAGAGACTCACATACGGGAACTTCAGTCATCCATCAACATGATCAAGATTTTTGTACTATTAACCATCATGGACATCACGCAAAGTGTAGACCCCAGAAACAACATATTCTTAGAGCTGATGAATATGTCAAGAAATGCCTTGTTTGCTGGAAAGAACGTTTGCACATTCTTGGTCTTTCAGCAAAATTACACCAGATGACTGAAGATAATTATTCATGGTTCGGAAACTTGTTAGGTAAACCCTGGCTGTGGATCAAGGAAATAGCAATTCTGCTGTTGTTTCTCCTACTTGCGTATTATCTATGCATCCACAGTATCAAGTGTTTTGTTCAGCAAATGACTCCCGCCTCTCACGAGGAAATGACAGTCCAACCAGAAAAGATTATTACCTGTAAAAACTTCACGTACCCTAATTGCATGTTTTGTTTCTGTGTCAGCATGCAATTACATATAAGCAACACAGAACATGTACAATGTGCCTGTAACGATTACAAGTTACAAGAATTAACTTTCAAGTGTCTAAATTTGTATTTTGTGAGAGTTATTAGAACTCTCAAAGGGGGAATTGTGGGATTACAAATTATATTTAAATGTTTAACTTAGATTCTTATTATCAACTGTGCTCTGTCTCAATCAAGTCATGTTGATTGGCAGAGATTCAAAGAACCCAGACGTTGATTCAAAGAACCCCTGGCCCAGACGTTGATTCGTTAGGTTGATTGGATTAGTGTCTATCTTTCGGAGCCCCCTGGCCCAGACGTTGATTCGTTAGGTTGATTGGATTAGTGTCTATGCATTTGATTATTGGGTTTTGTCTCCACCTCCAAGAGTCCCTCCTCCAGAAATGCCTATAAAATGACCTTGTAAAGTTACTTAAGATTGAGATTTCGATGACTACAGACCAACAGCTTGTGTTCTCAATAAAGAATCCTACTGACGATCCATCCGATTTCTCCTGGTCTTCTCTTCCGAGTTTTCTACACTTTAGAAGAACCAAGTTCACAACAGGATGCACCGATACCGATACTGGTATCGGGCCCGATACTGAGCTCATGTACTCGTACTCGTACTCGTTAAAATGCCCCGATACCAAACGCCGATACCACACAGCATGTGATAAGTGCCATATTCAGACAAAGAAACACACAACAGAATAACAGGCAGCATAATTGAGTTATTAGAGATTAAGGATGTCTACGAAGCAGATGTATTCAATGAATGATGTTAAACATTCAGTATTAATGCCTTTATAGCTGATGTGCGCGAGCTGAAAAGCAAAGCGCTGTGTGGATTGCGCGCGCGCCGGCGCAGATGCGCGAGCTCGTCCAGTGAATATTCCTTTCTCACAGACATCACTGGAAAGTTTGTAGTTCTGTCGGATATGTCAAAAACAAGTAAGTAAAACAATGCACAAGTTACTTAACGGTAGGGAGGGAGAGAGAGAGAGAGAGAGAGAGAGAGAGCTAGAGAGAGAGAGAGAGAGCTAGAGAGAGAGAGCGCGCGCTCTTCTGTGGTGTGATCTTTATTGATGTTCGCTCACTTAGCATGCATTATTTGGATTAAAACTAAATCGTAAATATAAGACAATTGATAGGGGCATTCACTATAAACTTTATTTATTTTCAACCTTAAGCATAGGCTACACGACTTTCTGGCGAAAGTGAAACTAGCAGCCTGTTTGAAATGCGCGAGGCTGTTCTGTACTTGTCCCTCTCATTCTGCACCAGTACAAATATGTGCGCGCGTTTTGCTTGCTTCATGAGTGATTCTGCATTATATGAGTGGCTTTGGAATATAAATCACTGCATGTTTCAGATGAAAAGAAAAACGCGACTTCTATTTCTGAAAATATCACAGTTAGGAGATTTATAACGAGTGGTTCCCTGCATTATTTCAGCAAAGCGCGTGATTACAGTACTGAGCCGCTGCAATGGAGCAGCTCTAATGCTATTAAATTAAAGATGATGTACCATAGAGCAAAAAAAATAACAGTGAAAGTAACAAACTTGTACAAATACATTTTAATGTGCATAATTAAGTGTGAAAATAACTGAAGGATATATTTTACTAGTGGGTACAGAACACTATAGTTAATTTATGTAAGTGAGGATAGCAAAATAAAGTAAACCGTGACATATTATATCCAAAAATTCTTCATACAGTGGACTACCAATAAAATTGATAAAGATTTGGAACCAAAAATTATTCAGACCGAGTCTGGGAAAAAAACTGAAGTTCAGGTTTGCATTAAGGGTTGCAAGGGTTGCCCGACAAAGTATTGATAGTTGTGTAAATATTGTCATACTAACAGCTGTCTGAATAATTTTGGTTGATTGTAATCCATCACATACCTTTCTATCAAAGTTATCTGACATTATCAAGCTGAATTTGTTCTGACACAGTTTAACTCTGAGTTCTTGTCATATTTTATTACCATAAACTAAATAAACAGTGATAATGTGAGAAATGTTGAAGGTGTCTGAATAAATTTTGGTTTGACTATCTATTTGATAAATTAAGTTAACCAATGTATAATGTACAATTGACATTATACATACTCTTTTGGTTTCTGTACCCAATATTTTAAAAATTTACAAATGCAATGAAAATATCGGTATCGGTACTCGGTATCGGCAAGTACCAAAAATAAAAGTATCGGTATCGGGCGAGTACTGGAAAAAGTGGTATCGGTGCATCCCTAATCATAATCATAATCTAACAGTGTTCTAATCATGTGTTCATGTTTTCATGTCATATTTTTATTTTTAACCTTCATTTTCATAACAGTCTTCAGATATTTTCATTATCTCCATTACGGCCATGCCCCGTCCCCCGAGTACTCGATTAATCGTTTTTGAAACCTATCGATGATCGAAATAAGAAATTGCCAAAAATGCCCATTCCTAGTGTAAAGTCAATATTACATGTGTTCTGAGTTTGTCACACCACAGAAAAACGTGTTATTAGCCACCCAGCCAAATTTGAATGCTAAAAAAATGGCAAGTAAATAAAATAAGGTATCAAAATCTTGAAAAAATAAGCCGTATTTACTGGCGGCACTGAAACCACGCCTACTCGCGGGAAAGCGGCCAACTCTCTCAACTGTCTTTCTCTAGCAGCTTAATTTAAATTAGGAGACCGAGCTCAGTTGTTTTGTAAATTATCGCAACCAAGTATTAACGTGACGAAGTCATAGCTAGCTAGCAAACTGTAGGCTGTAGTAACTAACGGTAATGACAGTAACTCGCGATGGAGCGGACGA
Organism: Ptychobarbus kaznakovi; assembly: GCA_027422405.1. Classification (NCBI taxonomy): domain Eukaryota; kingdom Metazoa; phylum Chordata; class Actinopteri; order Cypriniformes; family Cyprinidae; genus Ptychobarbus; species Ptychobarbus kaznakovi. The sequence goes on along the minus strand of JAPDDN010000472.1, from coordinate 56,762 downwards.
ACAACTGATGCTAATGCGCTCTAGTTATTACAGTGTTTTCCCTGCCATTATATTAGGGGGGTCTCCCACCCCCTTGAAGATCAAGTTAATTTTATTTAATTTTATTTTTTCTATAAAGAATGTGAATCTACGTCACGCCGCATTGTAAGCTGGGGCGCCGCTGCCATTTTGCTACAAATGCTGAAATTAATACAGATACCTGCTTATCTATTGTTTTGTTTTTGCCTTTTAAGTTAAATATTCACATTCTTTATGGGATCGTTTGCATGGAATAGAAGCTATTTTATCACTTCATATGATGATTAGAATTTTTTTTTCTCTTACATTTTGTAGAATTTCATTTACTTTGATCTGATTAGCGTGAAAACAGTGTCACCCGCTGGACACACTGCTGCTTCAGCCGTCATATACAGGTGCATCTCAATAAATTAGAATGTCGTGAAAAAGTTAATTTTTTCTTGTAAGTTATTTCAAAAAGTGAAACTTTAATATATTTTAGATTCATTGCATGTAAAGTAAAACATTTCAAAAGTTTTTTGTTTTAATTTTGATGATTAGAGCTTACAGCTCATGAAAGTCAAAAATCAGTATCTCAAAATATTAGAATATTTACATTTGAGTTTCAATTAATGACCATCCCTACAGTATAAATTCTGGGTATCTCTTGTTCCTTGTTCCACAATAATGGAGAAGACTGCTGACTTGGCAATGATCCAGAAGACGAACATTGATGCCCTCCACAAAGGGTCACAGAGGGTCATTACTGAAAGGTGTGGCTGTTTACAGAGTGCTGTATCAAAGCATATTAAATGCAAAGTTGACTGGAAGGAAGAATTTGGGTAGGAAAAGGTGCACAAGCAACAGGGATGACCGCAAGCTTGAGAATACAGTCAAGCAAAGCTGATTCAAACACTTGTGAGAGCTTCACAAGGAGTGGACTGAAGCTGGAGTCAGTGCATCAAGAGTCACCACGCTCAGACGTCTTCAGGAAAAGGGCTACCAAGCCACTTCTGAACCAGAGACAACGTCAGAAGCGTCTTACCTGGGCTGTGGAGAAAAAGAACTGGACTGTTGCTCAGTGGTCCAAAGTCCTCTTTTCAGATGAAAGTAAATTTTGCATTTAATTTGGAAATCAAGGTCCCAGAGTCTGGAGGAAGAGTGGAGAGGCACAGAATCCATGTTGCTTGAAGTCCAGTGTGAAGTTTCCAGAGTCAGTGATGATTTGGGCTGCCATGTCATCTGCTGGTGTTGGTCCACTGTGTTTTCTGAAGTCCACAGTCAACGCAGCATCTACCAGGAAATTTTAGAGCACTTCATGCTTCCTTCTGCTGACAAGCTTTATGGAGATGCTGATTTCATTTTCCAGCAGGACTTGGCACCTGCCCACACTGCCAAAGGTACCAAAAGCTGGTTCAATGACAATGGTGTTACGGTGCTTGATTGGCCAGCAAACTCGCCTGACCTGAACCCCATAGAGAATCTATGGGGTATTGTCAAGAGGAAGATGAGAGACACCAGACCCAACAATGCAGATGAGCTGAAGGCCACTATCAAAGCAACCTGGGCTTCCATACCACCTCAGCAGTGCCACAAACTGATCACCTCCATGCCACGCCGAATTGAGGCAGTAATTAAAGCAAAAGGAGCCCCTACCAAGTATTGAGTACATATACAGTAAATTAACATACTTTCCAGAAGCCTAACAATTCACTAAAAAAAATTTTTATTGGTCTTATGAAGTATTCTAATTTGTGAGAATAGTGAATTGGTGGGTTTTTGTTAAATGTGAGCCTAAATCATCACAATTAAAAGAACCAAAGACTTAAACTACTTCAGTCTGTGTGCATGAATTTATTTAATACATGAGTTTCACATTTGAGTTGAATTACTGAAATAAATGAACTTTTCCACGACATTCTAATTTATTGAGATGCACCTGTATGGTAGATTATCCAAATAAAGTGTTTGTTCAACAAGCTGACAGAAGTCAATCCATTTCTTAGTTGGAAACGTTTTAATGATGAAGTATAATTGTTGTCATTGTAAAATATGAATTTTTCCATGGCCACGGAGGAGAATCAGAGATTGTGGGTCACATTCAGCAGACAGACACAAGCACACTGTCCCCCGGTTTCACAGACAAGACTTAAGCCTAGTCCTAGACTAAAATGTAGCCTAAGTCTGAGCTGTTTCAACTGAAAGAAACTTGCACTGACTGATCTTACAATATATCAGTGCTTTTGTTTTGTCTCAAGATGCACACCAGTAATGCTTTTATTTTTCTAAGCAAGTTTATAAAAATTACTTAAATGTCCTAATTGAACTATGGCCTAATCCTGGTTTAGTCTAAGCCCTGTCTGTGAAACCGGGCCTGTATGTTTATATTTATTTCAACAAATGACAACTAGAATTAAATACCTGGAAGGTTGAACAGTTTTGTAGCATTTTAAAAAGCTGGTTTAATGTAGTAAGACAGTGATGCTAAAAGACATGCAGATGAGGCCAGAATATTAACTTGTTTAATTACACATTAAGTGTTTTCCTCCCTTTAGAAAATCGTAATGAAGAAAACGCTTATGCATTAAGACAGTATTTAAAGTTCATATTTTGTGTTATTCAGTTTTTCTGCAGATACTATGCTTTATTAGTAAGGATGTGTACAGAATTTGATCTTTTAATATCACTGTCGCTGTACATTAAGCATTCTTTATATGAGAGGAAAACACTTAACGTGTAAATAAACACATTTTGGGCTTATGTGCGTATCTGCACGTAGTATATCCTTTACAATTTTTGTCTTTATCACTGTCATTGTACATTAAGCCACATGACGCGTTATTTGTGTTAAGCATTCCAATGTCCCTGTTCAAGTTTGCTAATTCACAAGCCGAGTGAGAGTCATACTCACGAAGGTGATGTTAATTATTAAACCAAACAAAATCAAAACTTTGCAGCAATACGATTATTTTATTGAGTGACAGGCAGTGGGTTTAATCGGTGACATTATTAATAGATTTACTACCCTTTTTACTTCTCGTCATCTCTGCGACCTGCTTCCCCTGGGGTTTTTACAGAGAAAAGGTGAAAAAATACACTGCATTGTCTCTCAGAACGAGTACCGAAGTTACTTTTGCAATTCTCGATGCAGCATGAATGACAAACAGTGGTGACATTTTCCACAATCACGACAGAAAATCAAAATACTGCCCTAAACTCAACAGAGGAACGGCAGCGTGATTCTCCCAGTATGGCGGATAAACAAAGCAGTTTCCCAGAACTCTACGCGGCGTGACGTCAGCTTCACATTCTCTATAGCACCAGATCACAACAGAAGTCATTTAAAGTTACCTTTGCTATAGAACATTGCTCTGTTATTAAACAAACTAAATAGCCTTATGTTATTTATCTTATTTACACGACAGCATGTAATTTCTCTCTCTACATGGCATGGCAGAGATCCGCCCCGATATTCCTATATAGCTACATTATTACCTGAAGCTACTTGATGGCTCATGTCAAAATTATAATTCCACAATGTGCAAAATGCAAGATTTAAAGCTTTTTAAGCCTAATGTAACATTACCACAAACAGTCATTAAAGATGAATGAAGAATAAACACCAACCTTCTTGTTCCTCCTGTTTTATTCTCCAGGTTTCTGGTTCCTCGTGTTTTATTCTGCAGGGTTCTGGTTCCTCTTGATTTATTCTACCGGGTTCGGGTTCTGGTTCCTCTTGATTTATTCTGCAGGTTTCTGGTTCCTCGTGTTTTATTCTGCAGGTTTCTGGTTCCTCTTGATTTATTCTACCGGGTTCTGGTTCCTCTTGATTTATTCTACCGGGTTCTGGTTCCTCTTGATTTATTCTCCAGGTGTCTGCTTCCTCGTGTTTTATTCTGCAGGGTTCTGGTTCCTCTTGATTTATTCTACCGGGTTCTGGTTCCTCCTGTTTTATTATGAAGTGTTCTGGTTCCTCTTGATTTATTCTACCGGGTTCGGGTTTCTGGTTCCTCTTGATTTATTCTGCAGGTTTCTGGTTCCTCCTGTTTTATTCTCCAGGTTTCTGGTTCCTCTTGTTTTATTCTACAGGGTTCTGGTTCCTCTTGTTTTATTCTCCAGGTTTCTGGTTCCTCGTGTTTTATTCTGCAGGGTTCTGGTTCCTCGTGTTTTATTCTCCAGGTTTCTGGTTCCTCGTGTTTTATTCTCCAGGTTTCTGGTTCCTCGTGTTTTATTCTGCAGGGTTCTGGTTCCTCGTGTTTTATTCTCCAGGTTTCTGGTTCCTCGTGTTTTATTCTCCAGGGTTCTGGTTCCTCCTGTTTTATTCTCCAGGGTTCTGGTTCCTCCTGTTTTATTCTCCAGGTTTCTGGTTCACTCATGTTCTCCTCTTTAACAAACACCATCTTCACAGCAGCAGATCTCAGTTCAGATGATACTCCTCCAGATATTCCTGCTTGCTTCAAAACTTAGTCACGACTGTGAGGATGAGAATATTACAGGTATTTACTGACCTGATTCAAAAACTGTATTTCTCTATTTACAGAAACAACATTTCTAACAGTTTGTATTAAGCCAGCATCACAACAACAGAGATCACGGTGAAACTGAACTTCTTCCTCTGAGGTTTAATGGTGTTTGGCAAACAAACGAATGTGTTTTAGCGCCACCCGCTGGACTGGAGTGAAGCGGTGAGGGAATTTTTTTAAGCCGATCTGCACAAATAAGTGAAAAGGACTTTAAATGATAGACTCGCATGGTATTTTATCAGCATCAACAGTATTCGTGTGTGAGGATTAGAGGAGAAAAAGTGAATTATTACTAAAAAGTGTCAATGAAAATCACACAACAGTTGCAGCATGTAAATATGGAAATTAAGATCAATGAAAACACGTGACAATGACAAGAGTAACCTAATAATGATAATATTAATAATAACTAAATGCAAGTACCATATCTCGGCCAGATTACTGGTCTGAGGGGGTTTTGGGGCCCTGGAGAAGTTTTACAGGCCCTGACATTTGTGTTTTTCAGTATCTTATTCAGTATCTTTTTTCAGTAATGGCTAAAGTTTAATCAGCACAAACTGGGCTACAATAATATGTGAGCATAGTTTTACTTAAGTACGTTTCAAGTATCTGTACTTTACTGGAGTAAGTAAATAATATAAGTTTTTATACTGTAAACAAGATCATATATCCAGCGAGGTTGGAGGCAGCGATGTTTTTGCGACAGGTAGAATAGATCAGTGTTAATTGTTAATCATCAATGACAAATTATATAAATTACGGTTCCTAAAAAAATTGCTGAGATTCTCTCGGTACCGTATCTACTTGGTTTGCTTCTGTTTCTCCAGTATGACGATTTAATCAGTCTTTATTATACGGCTCTGTACACTTTCAATTAATTGCTCAATGCAACGATACCTTCAAAATGGCGCCTCGGTGACATCACATATAATAAACGCACGTGACTGACAAAGACCGATAGGCTACTACAACAGGGCGTCGCTGAAAATGAGTCTGAGTTTGTTTACAGAATGTTGTTGTCACTGCTGCAAATTCCCATATAAATAATTATTTGAAAAATATAATTTCCCTGCAGCTAGTGGGACCCCTTCCTAGTGTAAGCCCGTTGAAGCCTGTGCATTAATGCACCCCTGATTACAATAAATACTATGGTAGGAATCTCGGCCACATTGATAGATTGATAAACACACAGTGAACAGAATGTATGTTTATGCTGAAATATAACTGAATAATGGTATTATGTGTCATGATGTCTGAGCTGCCTTCTGTGTTTCTAGGTTTCCTGCTTCAGAATCTCTATTAAGGGAACATTTTGTATTTAAACAAGTACATTGTACTTAAAATTTTTCTTTCTTTCTTTCTTTTTGAACTACAAACACACCTAATATAAAGTGGGACCTTGTTTTGTAATATAGTACTAAAACTACTGTATAAGACACAATACATTTGAAGTGTAATACAAAATATAAAAATATATGATGTTTGAGAGTGTAGAGAAACTTATCAGAGTTTCAACCCTTAAACATAAGTGTTTTTACGGCTTATGGCTATAATTTTTTATCATTTATCATCTTCTTCACCTAAACATTAGACATACATTGTTTTTCAACAATAGATTACACTCTCAATTTCTGTCAACTCTTTCATTGTTTTTGTATCATGTTCTATGTACATTTCTATGCATTAGACAGCAGTGTGTGAGAAGGACTTTTATTTTGCTGTGGTGATGTGACGTCATGAGGATGCGCCGCGCTTCTGCTTCTGTTGTGATTCGACTGACGAGAGGTTTGTGTTAAACATTTAACGTGTAGAAACGGTTCAACTTCAAAGTTTTACATGCGATACATTAACTTTTTTTATATAACGATAGATTAACTGTTTATTATTTACTGTAACGTATTAATGGTTTATTTAAGGTTATTTGTGTGAGTAAAGCGCATCCACACACGAGTAACTCAAAAGGCGAGTCTCAGTTCACTCCGAATATTGTGAATCAGTTTATCATAAACATGTGTTCAGTCCACTGATCTATATATAATCTATTATATATCAGTGATTCAGTCGCTGGAGAAACTGAGCTTTTTAGACTCCGAGTCAATTGAATCAAATGATTCTCAAAATGACTCGCTGACGTCACAAGCTGGTCAAAACGGTTTAATTTGACACAAACGTGTTTAATGAAAACTTAAACCAAGAGAAAATATTTTCATTGAAGTGCAGTCTATTAAATGTGATCAGCAAATCATTAGATAACTAATATACACCATAACTACCTAAATGTGAACTTTCATTATAAGGTGTGTTATTTTATGAATGTTTTGAGTGTGTAATCAGGTGATTTAAGTCCATTAACTCTCACTCCCTCACTAGTGTGCTGACTACTGAACTAGATCTGATTGAGACACACCCAGAGATTTAGTTTGGGTTTATTTCTCTCATCTTAAACAGAACTGAGTGTCCAGAAAACTCCTGCTGAAGCGACTGAGATGCAGTGACACACTTATAAAGATGGCGTTTATTAAAGATGAGAGTGAGGACTTCAGGATTGAAGAAGTATTCAGTCTGAAACAAGATACTGAGGAACAAACCGAGATGGCGCTTATTAAAGAGGAGAGTGAAGACTTCAGGATTGAAGAAACATTCAGATTCAAACATGAAGATACTGAGAAACAAACAAAGATGGTGTTTATTAAAGAGGAGAGTGAAGACTTCAGGATTGAAGAAGCATTCAGAGTCAAACATGAAGATACTGAGAAACAAACAAAGATGGTGTTTATTAAAGAGGAGAGTGAAGACTTCAGGATTGAAGAAACATTCAGAGTCAAACATGAAGATACTGAGGACAAACAAAGATGGTGTTTATTAAAGAGGAGAGTGAAGACTTCAGGATTGAAGAAACATTCAGAGTCAAACATGAAGATACTGAGGAACAAACAAAGATGGTGTTTATTAAAGAGGAGAGTGAAGACTTCAGGATTGAAGAAACATTCAGAGTCAAACATGAAGATACTGAGGAACAAACAAAGATGGCGTTTATTAAAGAGGAGAGTGAAGACTTCAGGATTGAAGAAGTATTCAGTCTGAAACAAGATACTGAGGAACAAACAGAGATGGTGCTTATTAAAGAGGAGAGTGAAGACTTCAGGATTGAAGAAACATTCAGAGTCAAACATGAAGATACTGAGGAACAAACAGGTTGGTTTTCATTCTCAAAGCTGAACTCACTCATTTGATCTTTATTCAGATATCCAGCTCTACAGAAATGAAAGATATTTTTGAAGAATGTCATATGCATGTCCTACTTGAAATGGTTTTATTTGACATGGAGCGGGTCGATGCATGTGGACAGACATGTTGAGATCACATGACCAGACAAACACTAATGCTGGCTTCATGTGAACCTGAGAAGATCCTTCCCTCATGTTGGTCATTCGTTATTATGACGCGTCACACATTAAATTAAGAAAAATTCATAATGCAGAAGTTGTCTAAACAAATATATGTGTAACACTAAACCCAGTATCTATTTCTGAATTGAAAACAAAGAAAACCATTTATTTATATCAATTAATAATGCGAAAGTATCTAAAAAAACAAACATTTATTTTGCGTAAGGCAAACCTTGAAATATGAGTGATCAACTGTATATTTGGTTTGGCAAGGCAAGTTTATTTATATAACACATTTCATACACAATGGTAATTCAATGTGCTTTACAGAAAAGGAAGTAAAATAATAATAAAAAAAATCACAACAATAAAACAGGGAACTTAAAAACTTTTAAAATGATTTAGAAATTGATTTAAAATTAATTTAAAACAGTTAAAAAAAAAAAATGATTATACATAAAATACAGTGCAGTCAGTTCAGACGTAGCACATTGCTTATTCGATAAATGCACAGCTAAACAGATGAGGTTTGAGTCTATATTTAAATGTGGCTAATGTTTTAGCACATCTGGGCCCATATGCATAAAACTTCTCAGAAATGCTCTTAAGAATAGTCTTAAGCTTTGACTTAAGTGTCAAAAAATACTTAGTAAAAAGTAGGACTTTTCTAAGAGTAGGAGATTTTTATAAAGAAGCTAAAAGCAACTTTCAGTAAAGTCTAAGACTGATTCTTAAGTGTTGACTGAGGTGACACTTAAGTGTTGTGAACTAAGGACTACAATGATGTCAACACAAAATGGCTGACCTCGACCTCTGAATCAGCCAATAGTGAGCCTGCTCATGTAAAGTCACAGCAGCACAACACCAATCATTTAATGTAACTACAATAAAATCATTTAATTAAGACACTAAAATATTTTAATATTTCAATGTATTTGAAAAAAAATGCTTTGAATTGAGCAAAATTATCACAAATTATTACTGATGCTTTGTTTTCTATTGGTATGTCTACTTATTTACAGTTGGAGCAATGATGTGAACATGAGTAACATCAATGGCTCCAACAGCTCCAGGAAGGTCCTCAATTCTCATAAAAGTGGCTTGTTTTTGCAATATGGTTTGGTGGTTAGTTAGAAAGTCAATAAAATGCCATATAGTAGTGGTCAAAAGTGATGTCTGGCTAAGGAAATTTGATATTTTCACCCTTAATTTAAAAAAAATAAAAAAAATTGTAAGATTATTGCATAGTTGCTTAGAGTCAGTTGTTCTATTTGTGATAATAATGCAATGAAACATGCGGCCATAATTTTTGGCCATGCTGTCACAAAGAAATTATGAACACATGCAAAAACAAGAGGACCAATGAAATATTAATAACTTTTGTAGTCAATGTGCCAATGTTGCCAATTTACTGATTTTGTCACTAGATTTAGTAACTTCCTCACCCCTTTAGAGACTTTTTTCAAAAGCCTAGCAACAAAATCAATTTATTGGACAAACCTTATCTACATTCCGAGACTCTCCCATGACATTATAAAGGCGAGTTCACTGATCTATATAAATATAGGCAGCGGCTATTTGCACTAAGTGAAAATAGCTATAGATTCTATTTACACTATGTTAAAATATCAGGATTTTGTGCTATTTATACTACTTATTGCAAATAGTGGCAATTATCTGCACCTCAGTATTGTAGTACATTATAAAACAGTATGCAATAATAAGTTATTGAGTGTAAATTTTAATTTTAATTCAAATTATTCAATGGATGCCACCTTATTGGGACAGTAAAGCCCTCTCTATCTACCCTAAGCCTACCCGATCAATTATTTTCAACTTTTTGATTATTTCCTTCATTTTTATTGAAAAGAAATGCTTTTCTGATGTGATGTGAAATTTGAAAAGGGAGAATTTTTTTTTTGCCAAGAGGCAAATTCGAACCCCGGGTCAATCGCGTCAAAAGGTGTACAACACACATTATATCATCTGCACCACTAGAGCTGGCGCCTGGTGACTGTCTTTTGTAATTTTGACAAGCCTAATCACACATTGGTGGGCGGAGTTAGTGTAAATAGCCTCTACCAACAAGGTAGGCTATTTGCACTTAGTGTAAATAGACACTCCGATAAAGGCAAATATATATCAGTGAACTCACCTTTATGAGGTCATCTAGCAACATTAAGTTACCAGTTTTAGCTAATTTCAATTGAAAGCAGTTCACAACACTAGTCTTGTTTTTTTTTTTCTTGGTATTTTGTTGGTTTAAGTGAAATGTGGGGGTCATAAAAAATAAAAATAAAGTCAAAGTCAGTCAGCTTTATTGTCAATTCTGGCCACATGTACCGTACATACATACAGAGTGAATTGCGTTACTCTCTGGTTACAGATAACACTAACTAACATTAGCACAAAATACAGTAAGTACAAATCAATATATATAAGATACACATGTACTATAGTATATTTGTATATATACATATATATTTAAAATGCAACTATTTCAAATTGGAGTGTAGGTACAAATTAATATAAAATGATAAAGGCATAAGGCACATCAGTGAAATACAAACAGTGCAGAATATAAATTGTAGTAGCTTAAATACCTCCACATCACTTTTGGCCACTGTTGTGTTTGGTGGGGTTAGTGCCACAATATGTAAGACCCTGCTTTGTAATTACTACTTTCATTTCTGCAGTTAGAGCATTGACTTGTGGAAGAGGTTATTCAATTTCTTACTATGTCAGTTACAAAAAAATTTTTTTTGATCTTGACAATCAAGTTTGCATCGTTATATCAACTTCATGTTATCATATCCAAGTTCAATATGTTATATTTTCGCTGGAAAGTGTTTGTGTCCTCCTCTTTGCTGCCATCTTGTTACTCCTAACTAGGTTAGGAGACCTCTTCAGCTCTCTTAAATAATTTAGGAGCTGAGACCAAGTCTTAACACTTAGGAACCTTTATGAATCACTCTTATTCTTAAGTCTAGGAATAAGAGTAAAATTACGTCATTCTTAGAATTTTGATACACTTAAGACTAAAATTTTACTCTGAGCGGCTTTATACATACGGCCCCAGATCTCTTCTGGAAGCTGGTTCCAACTGCGGGCGGCATAATAGTTAAACGCGGACTCCCCTTGTTTTGTGTGAACCCTTGGTGTTTCTAACTGACTCGATCATAATGATCTGAGTGGTCTGTTAGGTTTATATTCAGTGAGCATATCTGCAATGTATTTAGCTCCTAGCCACTGAGTGATTTATAAACGAGTAAAAGTACTTTAAAATCAATCCTAAATCAGAATCAGCTTTATTCGCCAAGTGTGTGCAAACACACAAGGAATTTGTTGTGATTTTTAAGAAGCTCTTGCTACATACATGCATACATACATACATACATATATACATACATATCTGACATGAGAACAGAACATTTAAATAAGACTTAACAATAATAATAATAATGTGTATGAATCTGGAACAGAAGATTTATGTACAGATGTGTGCCTTATTTACTCTATATATACAGCTGTATAGAAAATTATGCATACATATTTACATAGTACTAGAGAGAGAGAGTAAATAATTAGAGATGGGGCATGAATTACAGAACACAGGTAATAATTCCTGTGTTAGTTGTTTAGGCTGGAGATGGCATAGGGGAAAAAAACTGTTTTTATGCCTAGATGTTCTAGTGCACAGAGATCTGTAGCGTCTGCCTGAAGGGAGAAGCGCAAACAGGTCGTATCCAGGGTGAGAGGGGTCTGTGATGATGTTACCTGCCCGTTTCTTCACTCTGGAGTAGTACCAATCCTGAAGGCTGGGCAGGTGGACACCAATGATCCTTTCTGCTGTCCTAACAGTCCGCTGCAGTCTTCTTATATCTGATTTGCTGGCTGACCCAAACCATACAGTTATAGAAGAGCACAGAACCGACTCAATAACAGCAGAGTAAAACTGTGTCATGTGCGCCTGTGGCAGGTTGAACTTTTTCAGTTGACGAAGAAAGTACATTCTCTGCTGGGCCTTTTTCACGATGGAGTCGATGTGAGTGTCCCACTTCAGGTCCTGAGAGATGGTGGTTCCCAGGAACCTGAATGACTCCACTGCATTCACAGTGTTGTTCATGATAGTGAGTGGGGGGAGAGCTGGGGAGTTTCTCCTGAAGTCCACGATCATCTCCACAGTTTTGAGCATGTTGAGCTCCAGGTTGTTTAGACTGCACCAGACAGCCGGCTCCCTTAACCTCCTGTCTGTAAGCAGACTCATCACCATCCTGGATGAGGCCGATGAGTGTGGTGTCATCTGCAAACTTAAGGAGTTTGACAGAGGGGTATTTAGAGGTGCAGTCGTTGGTGTAGAGGGAGAAGAGCAGTGGGGAGAGAACACAACCCTGAGGAGCTCCAGTGCTGATGGTGAAGGTGTTGGATGAGAATTTTCCCAGCCTCACTAGCTGCTGCCTGTCTGTCAGGAAGCTGGTGATCCACTGACAGATGGAGGTGGGGACGGAGAGCTGTGTCAGTTTATTTTGAAGGGTGTCCGGGATGATGGTGTTGAAAGCGGAGCTGAAGTCCACAAACAGGATCCTTGCATAAGTCCCTGGTTTGTCCAGATGTTGGAGGATGTAGTGCAATCCCATGTTGACTGCATCATCCACAGACCTGTTTGCTCGGTAAGCAATCTGCAGGGGTCCAGCAAGGGTCCAGTAATGTCCTTCAGGTGAGCCAACACAAGCCTCTCAAATGACTTCATCACCACAGACGTTAAAGCAACAGGTCTGTAGTAATTAAGTCCTGTGATTTTTGGTTTCTTGGGTACAGGGATGATGGTGGAGCGTTTGAAGCAGGAGGGGACTTCACACAGCTCCAGTGATCTATTGAAGATCAATGTGAAGATGGATGATAGCTGAACAGCACAGGCTTTGAGGCAGGCTGGAGAGACACCATCTGGGCCTTTGGCTTTCCAAATGTAACTGGAAGCCAGTGTAAGGACCTGAGGACTGGTGTGATATGCTCAGATTTTCTGGTTCTAGTCAGAATCCTGGCAGCAGCATTCTGGATGAGCTGCAGCTGTCTAATGGTTTTCTTGGGAAGGCCGGTGAGGAGACCATTACAATACGGAAACAAAACATCTAATTCTTAAAATGTTTTTGAGATGATAGTATGCTGATTTAGTTACTGCTTTGACATGGTTACTGAAACTAAAGTCTGTCTCCAGAATCACCCCAAGATTCTTGACTAGATTTTTAGTTCAGGCAGGACCACTTTGGCAAGTTATGTTGAGTTTGTTGAAACACAATTAATCTTTGGCGGTATGGTTCCTTATGGGGGTTCTCGTTTAATAATTTGCACATACGAGAGCTTTAGCATTAACGCCCCCGGAACCATCAGCTGTGTAAATACAGAGAACATATAAGTAATGTCTTAAATAAAACAGTGGTAACATATAGGCATGGCGGTTAATCCAGGGATGACCATACTGTAGCTTGCTATGAAGAATGAATGTCTCTTGGCGGTGAGGTCCATGACAGCTAAGACTTAAAAGCCTTGGTAATCTGAAACAAAAAGAAGACGACAGCCAAAAGGTGCACAATAATATGCTTGAAACATATAGATAGGAGGGAGGGAGGGTTGCGAGCAATTTAAGCATACTTACCGGGCTGTAATACCACGTATATATATCCCCGGTCTAATGGAAGAATGGTAGTGGTTGGAGCGATTTGTCAGCTGACCGCAGCACTATGCCTACGTGGCCTGACTGAACTATCGCTGCGCTCGATTTCAGGCAGGACCACTTTGGCAAGTTATGTTGAGTTTATTGAAACACAATTTATCTTTGGCGGTATGGTTCCTTATTAGGGTGACCACCTGGCAATAGATCTGTTGCGGGACAATAGATGTGATTTTGCGGGACAATGCGGGACATATGTAAGACAGATACATTTACTACTGTTATGCTATTTAAATACTGATTTACATTACATCCGTTGCCTTATGCGCCAATTTATGTTTCTGCCGGTGGATGCCCATTGCCCGCACCCAGGAGAGAGTATACATTTTGAGCGTGCACACGTTGACCTAATGTCTGATCAAGAGAGAGAGTGCGCATCTGTTTTGTAGAGTGAAGAGAATCCTGCGAGCAGAGACATTTGTTGCGCTCTCATATTACAGTAATCCGCTCTGGACACTTGTCATTAAAATAACGCCATAGAAACAGCCTCAAACAAAGTCCTGTCTGAAAGCTGCAATCGATTGTTTTGTTTTTTTTAAATGAAAGGAGAATATCGTGTTTTTCCGTGTGCGCTCGACCAATTCCGTCGGTGGTGCTCGAGCACTTGATGAGGTCCGCACATCCTTTGCGCTGTCCACGCAGTCGTCATCAGTGGGAAAAACGTCTCCGGTTACTATCATAACCTCGGTTCCCTGAGAGCGGGAATGAAACATCACGGAGAAATCTCCGTTATGGGAACTCCTTCCCTTCCAACCTTTCCTGAAGTCCTATTGGCTCACGCCAGTCCAAATGACTGGCCAATTGTCGCGAAGTATGCAAATCGCATGCAAATACTGACAAGCTGAGAGGCAGTAAAAATGCGGTGCACGCAACAATTACGTCAGAATCGGATACCGAACGCTGCTTAGCTGGTCGAGCAGCGAGCACGGCGACCTCCGTGATGTCTCGTTCCCTCTCTCAGGGAACCGAGGTTACGATAGTAACCGGAGACGTTCCCTCTCGAGCTTTCACGAGACATCACAGAGAAATCTCCGTTATGGGAACGATATTCAATCCCGCCGTGAGAGAGGCTACGAACAGCCTGTACAAGTTACACACTAGCAAGACAAAACACACATACACAATTCCCACCAATAACAATGCTTGAAGGCAGGCTCACAGCTGATAGGTGGAGATAAGCCAATGAGCGTCTAAACCCCAGGTATACAAAATTTGCATATCTGGTCAGTAATAACGTATGCTGCGCTGCGAAACAGGGCAGAAGCAAAAACAACACAGCACTGTGAGAGGTTGCACAGAGATAACTGTGTTAAGCAGCAGAAAACATAACGTGATGATGGTATACCAATCGAATTAGACATTGAATAACTGGAGCTGCACAGAGTACAGGGCAGACAACAGCAATAGCATAAAGGGCTTCTCAGAGTAATTACTGTGTGAGGCAGCAAACACACATGAATAGAGGTAGCATAAACATGAATCAGTCACTCACCGACAGCACTTAGGAGGCCAAGGACTGAACGTCCAGCTTTTAAAACCTGGCGAAGGTATTCTGAGAAGACCAGCCGCTGCAAAGCATATATCCTGAATAGACATACCTCTCGACCACGCCCAGAAGGCAGCGATAGCCCTTGTTGAGTGGGCCCTAATGTGAAATGGGCATTCCAAACCTTGGCTCGTATAAGCAGCCGTGATAGTGTCCACAATCTAGTGGGAAAGCCTCTGTTTTGATACGGCCCGGCCCTTCGCACAACCACCATAGCACACGAAAAGCTGGTCAGATTGCCGAAAGCTGGCCGAACGGTCGATGTAAATCCTCAAAGCCCTGACGGGGCACACCGAAATCTGAGCGTCCGCATCACGTGAGGTCGATGACTCCGAAGACAGGCAGACAGCGAAACAGTCTGCGCTCTGAAGTTTTTTTTTTGGTAGATAGTGATTAGGCACATAGACGGGTCTCGGCCGGAGAGTGACGCCGTAGTCACCGGGTCCGAGGCGAATACAGTCGCTGTCCACAGAAAACGTGTGTAAATCCCCTATTCACTTAGCCGAAGTGTTCCTGGCTTCGATTCGATGTGTCCATCGTGACCACGACACATGACGTCACCAAGCCCAGGGGAACCCCCCCGGCTGAAGAGATCTTTGCCTCAAGGCCTCAGAGCTTCGATGCAGCCGCGGGAGACCACGATGCGCAACAGCCCGAAGTCCACGCCGTCCAAGGGACTCGAGATTTCAGCCAAAACTGCAGCGGGCACATATGTAGTAAACTGCCCAGTCTGAAATGGCGCAGGGAAGACAAAATGGTGGCCGAATGCTCCTGAGAGTGGCGAGTTGAAGTTGACCGCTTTTAGTTGAAGCACACTCCCAGATACGTTATAGACTGACTCGGGGCAAGAATGCTCTTACACATATCCACACACAGCCTCAAGAACTCCAAGTTGAGCTGCGTCCATGCACTTTGAGAAAGTGCGCGGGGCCAAAGCCAGTCCAAACAGAAGAACAGGGTACTGGTACGCTGTGCCCTCGAGAGCAAACCTCAGAAAGTGTCTGCGATGCGGTGCTATCTGAATGTGAAAGTACGCATCCTTTAAATCCACGGACGCAACCAGTCCCCTGTGGCGAATTTGCGCCAGGACCTGTACCAGCGATATCATCCTGAACGGACGCTTGCAGAGCGCTCTGTTGATGGGCCTGAGATCTAGAATCGGGCTAGGGCACCACAAAATAGCGGCTGTAAAAGCGCTCCACACTCGCTCTCGCCGGGACTCGTTCTATCACTCCTTTTTAGAACAGGTTGCACAGCTCTTGTCTCAGGACCAGGGCATTTCGAGGCAATGTTAGAGACTGCACCACGCCGTTGAAACAGGGTGGTCTGCGTCTGAATTGAAGGGCGTACCCATGCTCTATCACGCCGAGTAACCAGCGTGAGATTCTCGGAATAGTTTCCCACGCGCTCAGGAACCGACATAGCGGCTTGGTCGTTGGATGTGCCGGCGAGTGCTGCGTGGCTATAACCCATGTGGGCAGCGGCTCTGTACCGCTCTGAGGCGGGGCGAGCGGCACTGTATTGATTGAGTGAGGAGGAAAGAGCTCTTTTGTGCAAATGTATGCATTTTAATGAACATACACATCACACCAATTTGTTTTAACAATCTTGAGACAGCTTGCGGGCTCCCCCACTGGCCGTGGCGCCTCTTCCCGGGTCTCTTTACACTTTTCCCCACACATCCGGCTCCTGGAAGCAGCGGTCGCGGGCCTGGCGTCCCTGCACTGCGATGAGCCGTGCGCCAAAGAAGACCTCGATCTCGCGGTCTGCTGCTTTTAACCCGGTGTGGGCAGCAGGCTCTGAGGCGGGGCGAGCGGCGCCCGATCCTTGTGCAGAGCTGCAGCAGCATCTGCCCCTGTCACTACAGACTGTGACTATGCTATATGACCTAGTTGAACACCACTTCGTAGGGGCGTGAACAACTGACGTAATAGTCCAGCGAAATCTGGAAGGCTGATAGGATGCGCGCCGGGGCATCAGGTGACTCCTCGCCTTCGCACGTTTTTCTGTGCAGAGACATCAGGTGACTCCTCACCATCACATGCTTTTCTGCGCAGGGGCATCAGGTGACTCCTAGCCTTCACGCGCTTTTCTGCACAGGGGCATCAGGTGACTCCTCGCTTTTGCTCGCTGGGGCATAATGTGACTCACTGCCGGCCGCTCTGAGGCGGGGGCCGCTTAACTGCTGGCGAGTGAGTGAGTGACTGAAGCGCTTCATAGCAGGTTGCCTCGCAAAAATCGCCTTGAATGAGTGAGAGAGCGGAGTCCTCTACACACGGCAGCCGCTGATGCGGGGCTGGTATCGTGTGAATAAGAGACCAGTGTCTTCCAAACACGGCAGCCACTGATGTGGGGCTGGTATCATGTGAATGAGAGAGTGTCCTCTACACACGACAGACCGCTGTTGGGGGGCTGGTATCGTGTGAATAAGAGAGCAGTCTATAAGCCATAATCTATGTTGTTCAGCAAAGTGAAGGAAAAGATTCAGACGTAATTGTCGCGTGCACCGCATTTTATACTGCCTCTCAGCTTGTCAGTATTTGCCTGCGATTTGCATACTTCGCGACAATTGGCCAGTCATTTGGACTGGCGTGAAAAATACAGAATACATAATTGAAATGCAGGACGCAGCTTACATATTGCGGGACAAAGCTCCCAATTTCGGGACTGTCCCGCAAAATGCAGGACGGGTGGTCACCCTATTCTTTATGGGGGTTCTCGTTCAATAATTAGCACATACGAGAGCTTTAGCATTAACCCCCCAAACATAATGAGAGGCGATAACTTGCCAGAAGAAGAACCCCCCAAAACCATACATATTCCATTCCTGCAAAAGAG
This sequence comes from Ptychobarbus kaznakovi, assembly GCA_027422405.1. NCBI lineage: Eukaryota > Metazoa > Chordata > Actinopteri > Cypriniformes > Cyprinidae > Ptychobarbus > Ptychobarbus kaznakovi. The sequence continues at coordinate 38,741 of JAPDDN010000472.1, read as the reverse complement.
AAAAGACAGTGTTATTGAAATGGCTTAATTGTAGTCCTGTTATCAGAGGGATATTCTCCCCTCTAAGGAGGGAGAGAATAGCAGGCCCCTCTTTAAATTTAAGCAGTAAGGGGTGTTCGTCCCTCGCTGAGGGATTGAACCGCAGGCCCCTGCAGATACAGCAGCAAAGGGGGTGTTCTCTCCAGCGGAAGAACAAGAGGGCCCCCCAGTTATAGCAGCGAAGGGGGTGTTCACTCCAGTGGGAGAAGAACAGCAGCCCCCTCCCCCTCCTTTTTTTTTCTTTCCTGAGGGGTGTTCATCCCTCGCTGAGGGATAGAACAGCAGGCTCCTGCAGTTATAATGGAAGAAAGGTAGCATCAAAGGGGTGCTCTTCTTTATAAGCAGCTAAGAAGACATCAAGCCTCTTAATCAAGCCTCGCCGATCCAAGATGGCGGCGCGCACAACAGACGCAGCGGCTTCTCTCTCTCCCGACAGAACGGTGTTTTCGTGTTTTTTGTCCTGTAAGTCGCAATGTTTTTGTACATATTCGTCTCGTCTACCTGTCTTCAAGCGCGCATACAGTCGTGAGTTTCTGCTCGATGTCGGCAGAACCACATTGTTAGAGTTAAACTCCACGCACGCCGAAGAGTTGCGGGACCTCGGTCTGCTCCGGAGGCCTACACCATCACCGACCCCCACTACTGCATCTCGCCCAGAGCGGAGGCGCTACAAGCGGCGTGAGAGGAAGCAGAAGAGGGGTAAGCGCGGAGGTATCCGAGCTAGGCTAGCGGCTAACCCAAACAAGCCAGCTATCCCCACCATCGTACTGGCGAACGTACGCTCTTTGGACAATAAACTGGACCACATCCGACTACTTCGCTCTACTCAGAGGACTGTAAGAGACTGTTGTGTTTTTGTGTTTACGGAAACATGGCTTAACAACAGCGTTCCGGACTGCGCCATTCAGCTCGAGCAGCTAACATGCTATCGAGCTGACAGAGCTCTCGTCGAGGGAGGTAAGAGACGCGGCGGCGGGCTTTGTGTTTACATAAATGATGCATGGTGTCGCGACGCTGTTGTGGTCTGCAAACACTGCTCACCCCTGGTGGAGTTTATGATTATTAAGTGCCGGCCGTTCTATCTACCGAGGGAATTTACAGCCATACTGCTCGTTGATGTATACATCCCTCCCAGCTCCAATAACAACAATAGGAGTGAGGCACTTAATGATCTGTACCAGCACATCAGTGGGCAGCAGACAGCCCACCCAGATGCTTTTCTCATCTTGGCTGGGGATTTCAACCACGCAGACTTAAGGAGTGTGTTCCCAAAAATTCATCAGCATATAGACTTTCCAACAAGGGGAAAAAATACCCTGGATTTTGTTTACACCACACAGAGAGGAGCTTACAAGGCCCTCCCCCTCCCCCACCTCGGAGCCTCAGACCACATCACTGTCATGCTAATGCCTGCATACAGACCGCTCGTTAAAGCTATCAAACCAGTACACAAACAGATACAAGTGTGGCCTGAAGGGTCGTCAGAGGCACTTCAAGACTGTTTTGACACTACTGACTGGGATATGTTTAAGCAGGCTGCCACATATAACAACACTACAGACCTCCAAGAGTACTCAGAGACTGTCACTGCCTACATCACCAAGTGTATTGATGATGTAACGGTCACAAAGTCTATCACTGTCCGGGCCAACCAGAAGCCGTGGCTGACAGGGGAGGTCTACAGACTTCTGAAGGCTCGGAACGCTGCCTTTAGAGCTGGTGATGAGGAGGGCCTGAAGACAGCTAGGGCCAACCTATCCCGCGGCATCAGAGAGGCCAAGAGTCAGTACTCCAGGAGGATAGCCCATCGTTTCAGCGACAGCAGAGACACTCGGAGCCTGTGGCAGGGGATTCAGACCATTACGGACTACAAGCCCCCACCACAGACCTGTGACAGCACCATCCCCCTGCTGAACGAGCTGAATGCCTTCTTTGCTCGCTTTGAGGCACAAAACGGCACCACTGCACAGAAGACTACACCTCCTCCCGGCGACCAGGTGATGTCGCTGTCCCCAGACAGTGTGAGGAGATCCCTCAGCAGGATCAATGCACGAAAAGCTCCGGGTCCTGATAACATTCCTGGGCGTGTACTGAGAGACTGTGCAGTGGAACTCACTGATGTCTTCACAGACATTTTCAACATCTCACTAAGACAGGCTGTTGTCCCCACATGCTTCAAAGCTACCACCATCATTCCAGTCCCGAAGAAGTCATCTCCATCCTGCTTCAATGACTACCGTCCAGTAGCACTCACTCCTATTCTCATGAAGTGCTTTGAACGGTTAGTCATGCAACACATCAAGTCTGTCCTCCCCCCCCCCCCTGGACCCCTTCCAGTTTGCATATAGTCCAATCCAATCGCTCGACCGATGATGCCATCGCCACTGCCCTCCACCCAGCCCTCACACATCTGGACAAAACGGACACGTATGTCAGATTGCTGTTCATAGACTTCAGTTCAGCATTCAACACAATCATCCCTCAACAGCTCATTCATAAACTGGTCCATCTGGGGCTCAATACATCGCTGTGCAACTGGCTGTTGGACTTTCTGACCGGGAGACCTCAGGCAGTACGGGTCGGCAGTAACGCATCCAGCACCATCACACTGAACACAGGGGCCCCCCAAGGATGTGTGCTGAGCCCCCTCCTCTTCACTCTGCTGACCCACGACTGCACACCGTCACACAACTCCAACCTCTTCATTAAATTTGCGGATGACACGACTGTGGTGGGTCTCATCAGCAACAGAGATGAGACAAACTACAGGAGCGAGGTGAGCCGCCTGGCCGGGTGGTGCAGTGACAACAATCTCTCTCTGAATGTGGAGAAGACGAAGGAGATTGTTGTTGACTTCAGGAGAGTGCACACTCAGCATGCTCCTCTGACCATCAATGGTGCGACCGTGGAGAGAGTGAGCAGCACCAAGTTCCTGGGTGTACACATCACAGAGGACCTCTCCTGGACCAACAACACTGCAGCACTAGTCAAGAAAGCACAACAGCGTCTCTACTTCCTCCGCAAACTTAGAAGAGCCAGAGCCCCGGCCCCCATCATGTGCACCTTCTACAGAGGCACCATCGAGAGCATTCTGACTAGCTGCATCACTGTGTGGTATGGCGCCTGCAACGCGTCCTGCCGCAAGTCCCTTCAACGGATAGTGAGAGCAGCTGAGAAGATCGTTGGTGTCTCTCTCCCCTCCCTCCAGGACATCTACAGCACCCGTCTCACCCGCAAAGCCCTCTACATTGCAGGTGATACCACCCACCCGACACACAGCTTCTTTAGTCTGCTTCCATCAGGGAGGAGACTGCGGAGTCTCCAGGCCAGGACCAACAGACTGAAGGACAGCTTCATTCACCAGGCTGTCAGGAAGCTGAACTCCCTCCCGTCCTTGCCCCCCCTCCCCTCTCTTACACCACGTACCACTGAACTCTGACCCCCGCACACCACACACACACCACACACACACACACCACACACACACACACACACACCACACACACACACACACACACACACACACACACACACACACACACACACACACACACACACACACACACACACACTGTGACAAGCACCAGTCACTTTGTACAGCATTGGACTGACCTCATTCAACTACCTCTTCTGACAGTCTGAATAAAGACTGCTCTCTTTTTGTCACTTTAATAGAACAGACTTAATAAGCTCTTTGCACTACACCATTCATATTCTGCACTGTCTGTGTATTTCACTGGTTTGCACTATTTACCATGTGCCTTATGCCACTTTATCTATTTTTTTTATTATTATTATTATTTTTATTTTTTCCTACATGCCCTTATTTGTATATTTGTGCGTTCTACTGTTAGTGTTTAGTGTTATCTGTATGCACCAGGGAGTAAGAGAGTAATGCAATTTCAATTCTCTGTATGTATGTACGGTACATGTGGTAGAATTGACAATAAAGCTGACTTTGACTTTGACCTTGACTTAATGTGGTACCACCAATAAGCTGGTAGTGGTGGGCATTCTGGCAAACTATGGCTGCCGTTGCCGATACCCCCTGACAATGTAGAGCGCTTTGAGTGCTTAGAAAAGCAGAAAAGCATTATATAAATGTAACGAATGAATGAATTAATTAATTAATTACCTGAATAAGATTAAAGATGCAGAACACTATAGAATTTGGCAATCTAGGCTGCCAGCTTGTAGCAAACACAGCATACTGCAGCCATAGAAGCAAGCAACTTACTGGGACAGAGATCTCAGATTCTACCTGATCTTAAAGCTGCATTCACACTAACAGTGACTTTTGAGGCTGGCGAAGAGCTTGCTAGTGGGTTAAGCTCATCGGGATGACAGTAAATCCGTTTTATACAGACATTTTGGAGGCAAAAGACTAAATATAATGAGTATAAATTGAATCCGTTCATAAAAACAAATGAATGACGGCAAGGATCAGTCTCATTTCTGTCACTGCTGAGCTGAGAGGATTCTCTCCTACTGGCTGTCGCTCCCAGAAGTAACTCTTCATTTGCATAAAGTTGAAGGATTCTGAACTTGCCGCGTCTCTGGACATGCCCCAATCCTGCGCCAGTGGCCGATGTCGCTCTTGTCACCGGTAATCGTCAACTTTCCATTGAAACGAATGGGATCGTGTCGCTTTGTTGTTGTGTGTCGCTTGTAGTGTGAACGGGGCTTAAAGCATCATTATCCCTTTAACAGCTCAATAACCACAGCATATAACTCAAATCAACTCATCAGTTATAGGTTGTCGCCTCCTATTGACATTTGCGCTCATTGTGTAACGTCCTCAATCTGACAACACACATGAGGGTTACAAGTTCCTTACCGATATATTAGATAGGTTTAGGCAACAAAGTGTTACTTGCTTAAGCAAGCATATGCAACAATCAGAGAAGCTTGAAGTAGTAACATTTCCAATAACTAGATGAGCCATAAGCAGCAAGCATTTTCAAGAACAACCAAATGGCCTTAAAATTGAACGTCTTGCTTTTGAAAGTTTTAACCGGGTACCAGCACATTGCAAGTTTTAACCGGGTACCGTCTTCTCGACTTATAATTTGCTACCATTGAGTCTAGAAACCCCTTTAGTCAGATTCCCAGTGCAATATTTTCCAACAGCAAATGCAATGGGTTTGCTTCCTTCTGAGAAGATCAATAATATCAGAAGGCAATTAGCACATCCTCAGTTATGCAGAGGTCAGACAGATTCAACAGCAATTTCAAAAGAAGTTACTTTTTTTTTTTTACAATTGATATCAAATTTTGTAAGAAATAGTACAACACATTAAACACATATCTTAGGAATGGTAAATGCCTTACTTCTTTCTGGGACTTTTCCAAATTCCCTGGAAGCTCAGTTGTTAAGCCCCTCCTGAAAAGAGCAATCTTGATAACACCATATGAGCAACTATGACCAATATCAGATATTCTTTTGTAGGCAAAGTTGTTGAAAAGGGAGTTTTCAATCAGCTGAACTACTATAAGCTCTAATGGATACCTGGACAATTTCAATCTGTTTCTGACCACATGACAGCACATGGACAGCATAAAGATAATAAATATATTAACTTAAACACTGATTCTGACAAAAATATCAGTGCTGGTACTACCAGATCTCAGTGCTGCGTTTGACGCAGTCGATCATAACATCCTTCTAGAGAGACTGGAAAACTGGGTCAGCTTCTGGGATGTTCCTCGAATGGTTCAGGTCATACCTAGAAGGGAAAGATTATTAACATAAGTCTAAGTGGACGTCTATGACATGCGGAGTCCCACAAGGCTCGATTCTTGCGCCAATCTTATTCAGCCTGTATGAGACAAAAAAAAGAAGAAATTGCTTATCACAGCTATGCAGATGATACCCAGGTTTACCTAGCCTTATCATAAAATTATTACAGCCCCATAGACTCACTCTGCTAATGCGTTGATGAATTTAACAGTTGGATTTGCCCAAACTTTCATCAGTTAAACAAGGAGAAACTGACATGACATTTCTTTGAAACATAGATGAAGTTCTCAAGGTGAATGCATACCTTGACTCTAGGTAGGGCTGCTCGATTATGACAAAAATCATAATCACGATTATTTTGGTCAATATTGTAATCACGATTATTTAACACGATTATTAGCGGGCCGTATAACCAAAAAAGAATTTATGCAAATCTAAAGTATTCAGTTAACAGTCTACTATAGAAATTGAATAATCAAATGTAAAATAAAACAGTGTAGTCTTCACTGTAAGAATTAAACTTCCTTGGTTTCTTATTAAAGCTACAAAATACCTTCTGTGAAGAGCAGTGAGTGATTTTGTCTTTGTCTTTTGTTGTTTGAATAATATTAAGCACACAGTCGACAGCAGGAATATAGCGCGCTGTCACTTTAAGAGCCGCACGGATCCAATTTACTGTTACACGCGTATTTTCAGTATCATCTGTTTACATTCATTTATTACATAACCGACGAGGGTTTACGTGAATGATCACTAAGCGCCGCATTTTGACACATTTTTGCGTGTATTTGAGCGTTTAGGTGCATACGTTCAGCTAAAGGGATGATTCGAGTATAAAGCGATCTGATTGTACACCTCGCCACTCACGTCGACAGCAGAAGGAGCTTTAGTGACGACAGTGGATAGATACCAGGCCTTTTTTAGTGCGGCAGTCGTAGGGGCTGCATCTAGTGTGTTTCTTAAATAATCTTCATATCAACATCTCGTTAACACTGGTGCCGAAATCAAGGAGGGACACGCTGTCAAAGCTCGCTGCGAGGTCGCAAGTTAGCGGAAAAGCGGAACGCACCAATTACTTCATTTTGCTCCTATATCTCGTTCGACCGAATCCTGCTGCCATGCCATTTCGGGATGCTGAACCGAGGAGCGCCGTTATCGGTCCACGGTGTACCACGCGGCATGAGCTCTGAACCGCGAGCGGCAGTTCCGTAACAACCGAGATGTCGACCTATTGCTCATCCTTGTCTCCTTTTCTCTCGCCTTTGTGAAGATCGTAACGGGCTGGGAGAAGTAGAGCGAAGTTTAGCCTGCGAATGTATGATTACGAGTTCGTGGACGGAGCGAGGCCAGTGATTTAGAATGCGGTCTCGAAAGGAGCTGCGGAATGCGGACGTTTAGTGGCAGAGCCAGGCCTAATCTGCGTGCCGCTCTCTGGTTTATTTTGTTATTAAGAATGTTCTCAGTTCCGCCTCACCATATCAACGAGTTACATGACTTTACATGTCTGTGCTCTGCTCCGTCTCTGAGCGCATACACAGATATCCTCCTGAGGAACAGCGCAAGTTCTCTTTCGCGCTTTTTAAAAACATTAATAAATCTAATCAACTTTAATAACTCAAGCACGTCCAATTTTGCAAAAGTCACGTTACATGATTTTACTGATTTACACGTGAAAATGGGCTTTTATGGAGGAGTGAAAGCGCACTGCTGGAAAGGGCGGAATGGGGCGGCATAATCGTTTTATCTCGATTATTGTATTTTCATAATCGTTGGAGGCCGAAATCGAAATCGAAACTGAATTTCGATTAATTGCACAGCCCTAACTCTAGGGGTCAAATGCTAAAATCAAGTCAGGAATCTTGGTGCGATTCTGGTTTTAGACCTTAGTTTTCAGTAGTCATGTCAAGGTAGTAACTAAATAAATGTACCGCCATCTCAAACATTGCAAGAATTAGGTATTTGTTTCCAGTCAAGAAACTTGTTCAAGCCTTCATCACCAGCAGGGTGGACTATTATAATGGTCTCCTCACCGGCCTTCCCAAGAAGACCATTAGACAGCTGCAGCTCATCCAGAACTCTGCTGCCAGTATGCTGACTAGAACCAGAAAATCTGAGCATATCACACCATTCCCCAGGTCCATACACTGTCCAGTTGTATTAGGATTGATTTTAAAGTTCTATTACTAGTTTAAAAATCACTCAATGACTAGGACCTAAATATATTGCAGACATGCTCACAGAATATAACCAAGCAGACCATTTGGGCCATTAGGATCAAGTCAGTTAGAAACACCAAAGCTTCCAAAGATTAGATTAGCTAAACTGTTAGCCTCATTTTAAATTTGGACTCGAACGCATTTGTTTCCTGTGCGTTTACTGGATGTGCACTGTGCTGAATCTGACTGATTGCACTGTATTTAATACAAATTATTATATACAGTCAGGTCCATAAATATTGGGACATCGACACAATTCTAACATTTTTGGCTCTATACACCACCACAATGGATTTCAAATGAAATGAACTGCAGATTGTCAGTTTTAATTTGAGGGTATTTACATCCAAATCAGTGAAACGTGTAGGAATTACAACAGTTTGCATATGTGCCTCCCACTTGTTAAGGGACCAAAAGTAAGGGACAATTGGCTTCTCAGCTGTTCCATGGCCAGGTGTGTGTTATTCCCTCATTATCCAAATTACAATGAGCAGATAAAAGGTCCAGAGTTCATTTCAAGTGTGCTATTTGCTTTGGAATCTGTTGCTGTCAACTGTCAAGATGAGACCCAAAGAGCTGTCACTATCAGTAGCTGCGTTTACATGGACCCTACATAATCCTCTGTCATGAAAATTATACAAGGTAAGTAATGGACTCACAAACAGTGCAAAGAATAATAAAAATAATAACTGATCACCACCACGTCGGAAATAAGAAAAGTGCACATAAGGTGACAAAACAGTCAATCGGATTGAACATTATATGGCCTATCGGAGTTAGGAAATTTGTACTGTATGCTCACATGCGGCAATGGTTGAATATGATTTTATTCCTAATAATGACCCAAAGAGGACTGATTTTGTGTTTAGGACCTGATCTGATGAAGAAGCCTACATCGAAACTCCGTTTCCAATGATTAACCTAAGATACCGTGGATTGCAGCTGCTTCTGCAGCGTGGAAGATGCCCAAGAGAGTGTAGATCCTGAGCGCTAAAGTCTGCAGACCAGCTGGTTTGATTATTATACCACACTGGGAGTGTGATCTAATCTTTCTAGCCCCTGATAAACAGGATGGAGAGGAAGCTGAGATGGTACAGTCGGCCTGCAGTTCATGTGTTAGTCCATGTCAGTGGGAGATGGAGATGACTTCACCGCTCCACACACTGCATCAGAGTGTATGGCTGCTGCTCTCTTCCTGAAGTCCACGATCACTCGCTCACGTTCAGATAGAGCAGTCTGCTGCATGAGCTCTCACCCAACCAAGTGCTCGTGTGGCCCTAACCCTATAATCCGATTGTAATAGGACTAGAAGCACAATCGGAATAAAAAAGTCACATGTAAACACGTCAATCGGATTGAATTGGCCAGATCGGATTAAAATTTGATCGGATCGTAAGGGGTGGTTTATTCCTTTTGTAATCCGACCCAGAGGACATGTAAACACTTGAAAAACCGAAACTGGAAAGTACTGCGCATGTGCAGTGAAGTAAAAATAGCGTAATGACGCACGGAACGAGCTGTTCTTCCTGGTGAATAAAAGTGTTATAAATGAGTGTCCAGCAGATCATGTGAGTGGAGTGGAGCGGGAGCGGAGCGATCATATTTCCTTCAGAGGGGAGAGCCCTCCACTCGCTCAATACGCTCAGCACTGCTCTCTCAACCCAAAATGCCCTTTGGCATGGGCGGTGCTAGGGAGGGGCTAGCAGGTGCTCCAGCACCCCCAAGAAAAACCAAAGCACCCCCATAAAAAATGAAATAAAATAAAAACATTTGACTCATTACACATGCATAAATACTGCAATGCAATACAACGTGATTTGCAGTCGCACGTAATGTCAGCATTTTATTTTAAAAATGGATCGGTTCCTTGTGCCAAGTAGGCCTGCCCCCGACTAAAGATTTTTCTAGTCAACTAGTCGCACGTTTATATTAAATTGATTAGTATAATAACCTACTAAACCATCCGTTAATATAGGCATTTAGGCGTATTATTCCGCGCTCAAACGCACGCATAAAGGTCTCTGCACACAAATCTTGCCGCAAAGCACTGGCTAAAGTAATGATTATGAATGCATTGGGGAAAAAGAAGAAATTTTAATTATTTATTAATAAACTAGTGCTTTCTCAGACTCGCCATCTCCACAGTGGACGTGCCTTTAATAGAGAAATGCACCTATACGGACTACATAGAGAAGAATTTATTTTTATTTTTTTTGGTTTTCAAGCTTTCTGCAAATTTATTTCTTATGTCTGTGAGCTGGTTCATTATTGTGACGCGCTCCATTCACGGAGACTGCATGAGACGACAGAAAACACATCCAAAAATGACGGGAGAATAAGCTCTTTCCGCAGGAAAAATTAAATAAAAAAATGATTGCGTGTGCGCCCCCATGTCATACAGTAGGCTAAGCGTGATAATACTCCCACATTCTTCATAAACATTTGAAATGCGCCTATATAGTGATTTTATAATTCATATAAAAATAATAATAATAACAACCTGTTTTGGTCATATTTACTATTAATTGCCCAGCTCCCCTGTCATTGATCTAGCACCCCCTCAGCACCTGCTCTTTGGTAATTTGCTAGTTCGAGAATCTGTGGAATAAGCAATAGTTTGACTAATGTTTCTAAAAGTAAATTCTAAAATCCTGTAAAGATTGACAGACACAGATTTCCCCGCAGTTTTGGTCTTTTAGAAAGTGTTTCTTTTATTAACGCCACTAAATAATTCTTTAGGTGCATTTCATCTTGTGTGTGCTTTTCATGGGCCTGATAAGCAAGGTGTATTTTGTGAAATTCTATGTGCATTTATTTAATCATGTGTGCGTGTTTTGAATGTTCTGTTGCACAATAATTGAAGCTGTGTTTTTATGGAAATAAAGAAGGCCTAATGAAAATCAAATATATCCTACTTTTTCAGTTATTTAATTTTTTAGGAAGGTTTGCCAAGTGGCTTCAAAAACAAGACATACATTACATTTAAATTACTAAAATTAATTTGAAAATGTGCAAGCTGAACGTCACCCAAAAACATAACTGTATTTGCAACGAATTTTAACGAATTTCATTATAAACGGGGGAAAAACACACAATTAGGCCTACCAAAGAAATGTTATGTCAGAGCGTGATCTGAGCGGCATTTGGTTTACCGGTGAGCGTGAGCGGAATATTAGCGGAGCCTGCTTTGACCGTGAGCGACTGAGCGCACGCCCACAGAGCGGAATATTGAGCGGAGTGTCACGCCGCTCCGCTTCGCTCACATGCTCTGGTGTCCAGTCATTCTAAAATGCAGCTTTCACTCAGCACATGTGAAGTAGAGCAGGGCAACGTCCCACCAGACCTTGTTTAAGACTCTCATTCACAGACGACTGGCTTTGGGCACGGGAAGGGACACTTTTACGGCTTTCTAAAGTAAGCAGCACTGCACAATAGTTAATGTGCTGGTCGTCGACTAATTAGGACCCGAAGTAAATAAATATCAAGTGTGCTTTTTAAAACAATACACGAGAACAGCGGGAAACTGAATATTCATGCAGTGTGCGCATGTCAAAAGATTAAATCCGATCAGAAGCTTGTGACATATAAACGCTCACATCAACCCGATCACTTTATTTAGCGTTCATGTAAACACTACGTTCGGATTTGACAATCGGAATGAATTCATTCGGATGGAAGCAAAAAGTGTCCATGTAAACGTAGCTAGTGAAGCAAGCCATCATTAGGCTGAAAAAACAAAACAAACCCATCAGAGAGATAGCAAAAACATTAGGCGTGGCCAAAACAACTGTTTGGAACATTCTTAAAAAGAAGGAACGCACCGGTGAGCTCAGCAACACCAAAAGACCCGGAAGACCACGGAAAACAACTGTGGTGGATGACCGAAGAATTCTTTCCCTGGTGAAGAAAACACCCTTCACAACAGTTGGCCAGATCAAGAACACTCTCCAGGAGGTAGGTGTATGTGTGTCAAAGTCAACAATCAAGAGAAGACTTCACCAGAGTGAATACAGAGGGTTCACCACAAGAACAGGAAGGCCAGATTAGAGTTTGCCAAACGACATCTAAAAAAGCCTTCAAAGTTCTGTAACAACATCCTATGGACAGATGAGACCAAGATCAACTTGTACCAGAGTGATGGGAAGAGAAGAGTATGGAGAAGGAAAGGAACTGCTCATGATCCTAAGCATACCACCTCATCAGTGAAGCATGGTGGTGGTAGTGTCATGGCGTGGGCATGTATGGCTGCCAGTGGAACTGGTTCTCTTGTATTTATTGATGATGTGACTGCTGACTGCTGACTTTTGTCAGCAGGATGAATTCTGAAGTGTTTCGGGCAATATTATCTGCTCATATTCAGCCAAATGCTTCAGAACTCATTGGACGGCGCTTCACAGTGCAGATGGACAATGACCCAAAGCATACTGCAAAAGCAACCAAAGTTTTAGAAGGGAAAGAAGTGGACTGTTATGCAATGGCCAAGTCAATCACCTGACCTGAATCCGATTGAGCATGCATTTCACTTGCTGAAGACAAAACTGAAGGGAAAATGCCCCAAGAACAAGCAGGAACTGAAGACGGTTGCAGTAGAGGCCTGGCAGAGCATCACCAGGGATGAAACCCAGCGTCTGGTGATGTCTATGCATTCCAGACTTCAGGCTGTAATTGACTGCAAAGGATTTGCAACCAAGTATTAAAAAGTGAAAGTTTGATTTATGATTATTATTCTGTCCCATTACTTTTGGTCCCTTAACAAGTGGGAGGCACATATGCAAACTGTTGTAGTTCCTACACCGTTCACCTGATTTGGATGTAAATACCCTCAAATTAAAGCTGACAGTCTGCAGTTAAAGCACATCTTGTTCGTTTCATTTGAAATCCATTGTGGTGGTGTATAGAGCCAAAAATGTTAGAATTGTGTCGATGTCCCAATATTTATGGACCTGACTGTATATATTATTATTATTATTTTTTTTTTTTTGTAAAGCACTTGAATTACCATTGTGTATGAAATACACTATATAAATAAACTTGCTTCCTCTTTATTAGGCGACTGAGATGTGCAGCCTACCCATTTAATGCAGTACGGCATATGGTCAATACCCGAGTTTAGGCAACAGGCTCTGCCCTTATCCAGATAATCATTATTAGCATTAATAACCCGTTAGTAGTGAAATTTACATACTGTGCGTTAAGTATCAAGCATGTTACCGATACGCTATAGCTTTAAGCAGCATCTCACTGACCTAAATGCCTAAATGCGTATTGGAAATAATCAAATAAGTTTAAAGAACAGCACTCCGATACTAGATGAGTCTAAAAAGCAGCAGCCTGATTATATCGGATAGCCTTAAACAACAGCTTAAAAACGAGCCTCACCTGTGGTAAGTTTAACTGGGCACCAGAGTGTCAAAAAAGCCTATAAATATAAACAATAAACAACAGCATACCTTGCGACGAACAATTTACTGAAAATTAGACTTAATATTGCAGATAGCATGTTTGCCAATAAGCTTTAGGCAATGAGAATAAAAGAAACTTCGCTTAGATTCAAGAAGACATCCAGATGAATAAAGGATGAAATGGCCAGCAGACATGGATGCTCAATCTCTTTCTTGGTATCTTCTTCCAGCGGGGAAAGCAGATCTCGTGCAAACCGTTGTTAATGCAGTCACTTTAGCACAACATCAGTGATAGTTGCGGGCAAACAAACAGTCTGTGTCAATAATATATTGTTGCGAGTCACGCGGTGAATTCGCATTCAAGTTCACAACTTGGAACTAGTAATAAACTGTGTGGGAACGACTCCCATTGCAAGGCTCATGATTGAATGCTTCCTGTAGAGACTGAATTTGCCGTCTAGTTTGCTCCTGTCCTGAGCAAGCAAACGCGAGCAGTTGGAGCATCGTTGCGAGCAGTTTAAGCATACTTACCGGGCTGTAATGCCATGTATATATATCCCTGGTCTAATAGAAGAATGGTAGTGGTTGGCGCTGACTTGGCAATGGTCCAGAAGACGAACATTGACACCCTCCACAAAGAGGGTAAGTCACAGAGGGTCATTACTGAAAGGTGTGGCTGTTTACAGAGTGCTGTATCAAAGCATATTAAATGCAAAGTTGACTGGAAGGAAGAATTTGGGTAGGAAAAGGTGCACAAGCAACAGGGATGACTGATTCAAGCTGTTTCAAACACTTGGGAGAGCTTCACAATGAGTGGACTGAAGCTGGAGTCAGTGCATCAAGAGTCACCACGCTCAGACGTCTTCAGGAAAAGGGCTACCAAGCCACTTCTGAACCAGAGACAACGTCAGAAGCATCTTACCTGGGCTGTGGAGAAAAAGAACTGGACTGTTGCTCAGTGGTCCAAAGTCCTCTTTTCAGATGAAAGTAAATTTTGCATTTCATTTGGAAATCAAGGTTCCAGAGTCTGGAGGAAGAGTGGAGAGGCACAGAATCCATGTTGCTTGAAGTCCAGTGTGAAGTTTCCACTGTCAGTGATTATTTGGGCTGCCATGTCATCTGCTGGTGTTGGTCCACTGTGTTTTCTGAAGTCCACAGTCAACGCAGCCATCTACCTAGAAATTTTAGAGCACTTCATGCTTCCTTCTGCTGACCAGCTTTTTAAAGATGCTGATTTCATTTTCCAACAGGACTTGGCACCTGCCCACACTGCCAAAGGAACCAAAAGCTGGTTCAATTACCATGGTGTTACTGTGCTTGATTGGCCAGCAAACTCGCCTGACCTGAACCCCATAGAGAATCTATGGGGTATTGTCAAGAGGAAGATGAGAGACACCAGACCCAACAATGCAGATGACCTGAAGGCCACTGTCAAAGAAACCTGGGCTTCCATACCCCCTCAGCAGTGCCACAAACTGATCACCTCCATGCCACGCCGAATTGAGGCAGTAATTAAAGCAAAAGGAGCCCCTACCAAGTATTGAGTACATATACAATAAATTAACTTACTTTCCAGAAGGCCAACAATTCTCTAAAAATGTTTTTTTTATTGGTCTTATGAATTATTCTAATTTGTTGAGATAGTAAATTGGTGGGTTTTTGTAAAATGTGAGCCTAAATCATCACAATTAAAAGAACCAAAGACTTAAAGGAACACTCCACTTTTTTGGAAATAGGCTCATTTTACAACTCCCCTAGAGTTAAACAGATGAGTTCTACCGTTTTTGAATCCATTGAGCCGATCTCCGGGTCTGGCGGTAGCATCGCGATCAAAAATGACCAAAGAGTTTTGATAATTTTCCTATTTACAGCTTGACTCCTCTGTAGTTACATCGTGTACTAAGACTGACGGAAAATGAAAAGTTGCGATTTTCTAGGCTGATATGGCTAGGAACTATACTCTCATTCAGGCGTAATAATCAAGGAACTTTGCTGTTGTACCATGAGTGCAGCAGGTGCAGTGATATGACGCAGCACTTGAAAGTAGTCCCCAGCTCAGTAGCCTATGATATAGTTCGTTTTTAACACACTGCACGAACCAATGGCTGTGCAGTTTCACTGCATGATTGAATAAGGCTTCAGTCAGAAGGAAAAAAGGCTTTTCCCATAGCGTCTTTAGACAAGATGCAGTACTCATTCTGTATCTCAGGGAACCGAGGTTACAACAGTAACCGTGTACGTTCTCTGCTTTCATGTCATGTTTGTGGCTGCCAAGTTTCAGCTGTAGAAGCACGCAACATCCGGTAATTTGCGTGCTTCTACATGTTTGATATTTACGATTTGAGTTCGGCGATGCTCCGTCTCGATTGGGAGCAGATAAATAATCATAATGACACCACACAATAGAGGAGTTTTTGGACAAAAAAATCGCTTGCGACAAGCCGTGAATCGGGCCAGGGGGTGCAAATCGGCTTAAAATCGGCCTTAAAATCGGCCTTAAAATCCTCTAGTGTGCAGCCAGCTTAAGACAGTTAGCAACTCTGTTTGTTTGTCCGAGTGAGCAAGGGAGGCGGGGCTTACCGATAGGACCAATAATTGAGAGCAGCGCAAGCAAACTGGTCAGCAAACAAGCTCAGAACAGGTTTACTTGGGAACCAATGTTGATCTTGTGACACGGTTACTGCACAGTGCTGATAGATCTAGAGAGAAGCATTTGAACTCGCCACAGAATGAATAAGGTTGCTGCGAGTAGCTGCTAGTGAGAAACATTCAAATTCTACACAATTCTGTTATGAACAGATCAAACAGCACAGACGCAGAAACCCAGAAGCAGTAACGCTAACTGTAACCATGGTGTTGTGGCAGAAATAGTCCAATGTTATTAGATCATTAATTTCAGGGTTTGTACAACCTTTTGAGAGAGAAATTCAAGAACTTTTCAATAACTTTCAAGCATTCCACAAATGATCCAGTTGGACTAAACACAATGTATATCAAAATATAGTTTTGTGGTTAATAAACACTTGTGTAAAATTTTAAAATACATCAAATTACCACAATAACAAGTAGATGGCAGCAGAGGAGCACTTATTGGCTTATTAGTCATTCATTTCTACTTGCTTTATATTTTGAAATGATAAAATAACTATTATAAAACATCAGATCATCAAGAAATCAAATTTTGTCAAAGTTTTGCACTATTTTTGTGTATGTAGTAAGAAAAGTTACAAAGCACCAAACTTTTCTTCACTTTGCGACTGAATTGCACATCAATTAAAATCACTGAAGTTGTCGGTCAGTTCTATATAATACTATAGAAGAATAATGGTACATTTAGTAAGAGTAGAATATATTAATTTTCTATATGAAAATTAGATTTTGCATGTTACTGATGTTACTAAAAGTAAATTTTGTATGCTTCCCAACTCAAGCTCAGTGCTTTACTGTCAAATGTGTATTACCAAGAAATAAACATGTAATATTATTAGTAACTGCACTTATTAATGCAAAGCAGTAGTAATTTTATGATTTTTGATACCCCACACACCAGCACCCCAGTGCTACCAAATCTGCTTCTGTCGCCACCATCTGTAGAAATTAGTAGCGCTGCTCTCAAATGTTAGTCTGAAGCCCTGCACTGTTACATCAGGGTTCAGTTTTATGTTCACATTTCACCATTTTTACTTTTATTTCAGAGTTGATTGAAGAAAAAGAGAAGAATGAAGAATCAAGTGAAGTTGAGGAGAAAAATCATGTCAAAACTGGAGAAAAACCTTTGAGTTGCTCTCAAACCAAACTGAAAGATTTAAAGAAAAGAAGAGCCAAGAAATCTTTCACCTGCACTCAGTGTGGAAAGAGTTTCACACACAAAACAAGTCTTGAGCGTCACATGAGAGTTCATACTGGAGAGAAACCATTCACTTGTGATCAGTGCGGGAAGAGTTTCACACAATCAGCACACCTTAAGGATCACATGAACATCCACACTGGAGAGAAGCTGCACGCATGTGATCAATGCGGTAAAATGTTTTTATGGGCTTCAGTTCTGAAGAAACACTTGAAAGTTCATGCAAAGGAGAAGCCACATTCATGTAATTTGTGTGGTAACAGTTTTTTGCGTCTACAAAATTTGAAAGTACGTCAGAAAATACATACTGCTGTGGGAGAGTACATGTGCTTTGAGTGTGAAAAGACTTTTACTTCAGCGACGTGTACAAAACTGCATGAGAGGATCCACACTGGAGAAAAACCTTATAAGTGTTCACACTGTGACAAGAGATTCAGTCGGTCAACACATCTGAAAACACATGAGAGGATCCATGCTGGAGTGAAACCTTATACGTGTTCACACTGTGACAAGAGATTCAGTCAGTCAACACATCTGAAAATACACAATAGGATCCACACTGGAGAGAAACCTTATAAGTGTCCACAATGCAATAAGAGATTCAGTGATTCAGGAGTCCTAAAAATACATGAAAGGATCCATACTGGAGAGAAACCTTATAAGTGTTCACACTGTGACAAGAGATTCAGTCAGTCAGGACAACTGAAAAGACACACAATAGGAAACCTTATAAGTGTTCCACTGTGACAAGAGATTCAGTTGTTCAGCACATCTGAAAAAACAAATGGCCCTTATAAGTGTTGGAGAGAAAACTGTGACAAGAGATTCAGTTGTTCAGCACATCTGAAAAAACATGAGATGGTCCACATTGGAGAGAAAACTTACAAGTGTTCACACTGTGACAAGAGATACAGTCAGTCAGGACAACTGAAAACACATGAGAGGATCCACACTGGAGAGAAAGCTTACACGTGTTCACACTGCAACAAGAGATTCAGTCTGTCAGGACAACTGAAAAGACACGAGAGGATCCACACTGGAGAGAAACCTTATAAGTGTTCACACTGTGACAAGAGATTCAGTCATTCAACACATCTGAAAAGACACAATAGGATCCACACTGGAGAGAAACCTTATAAGTGTTCACACTGTGACAAGAGATTCAGTCATTCAACACATCTGAAAACACATGAGATGATCCACACTGGAGAGAAACCTTATAAGTGTTCACACTGTGACAAGAGATTCAATAAGTCAGGAGACCTGAAAACACATGAGAGGATCCACACTGGAGAGAAACCTTATAAGTGTTCACACTGTGACAAGAGATTCAATCATCCATCACATCTGAAAACACATGAGAGGATCCACACTGGAGAGAAACCTTATAAGTGTTCACACTGTGACAAGACATTCAGTGATTCAACGCATCTGAAAACACATGAGAGGATCCACACTGGAGAACAACCTTATAAGTGTTCATGCTGTGACAAGAGATGCAATAGGTCAGGAGACCTGAAAACACATGAGAGGATCCACACTGGAGAGAAACCTTATAAGTGTTCCAGTGTTTCCCACAGGATTTTGTGAGACTTGTGGCGGCAGGTGACGTCATGTATTAATTTGCATATTTATGACGTCATTGCGTCAAGTTTGCGTCCAGACGAGTTTTGGCATTTCAGATCTGTTCAACTCTATGAACTGTCACATACTGTAATACAACTGAATGCCCAATAAAGCTGTTCACATTATATTTTCTGTTGTCATACATAAAACGAATATAAATGGTAAACACGACCCATTAATACTAAATGTTAACCAGTATCACTCTCATTATACTCCTTAAATCCTGATTTATAATCGCAACATTGTCTGATAAAATCAATATACATCTAACTTACACTAAAAAACGACTATGGGCACGTACACACTGCAGCTAAATTCGGTTGTCAGTTCACCTTTTACTCCTTAATCGCGTTCTGTACACACATAATTCACTAAAATACGAGCGTCACAACCGCATTCCACAACCGCATTAACTCCCGAAATATACAGGTAGTGACAACCGCATTTACAGAAATTCTACGCAGTGTGTACAGAACTGAACTGAACAACTAGTTGTTAATGATGACGTCACGAGAAGCGCGCCAATATGCATGTGTTTACCTCAGATCTGACAGGATGGCGGAGAGAGGTGTATTGTGGACCGACCAGGAGACAAAATTATTGATTGCCGTATGGGCCGACAAAGGTATTCAGAAAAAAATGGGACAGCACGAAAAGAAATAAATTGGTTTTTGAAGAAATAGCCAAAAAAATGTCCGCGGATGGTGTATTTAGAAGTGCTAAACAGTGCAGAATTAAGTTGAAGGCACCGAAGACAAGAGTATAAAAAAAATTATCGATCACAACAATCGTTCTGGGAGGGAGAGGAAAACATTCAGGTATTTTGAGGATATGGATAGGATTCTGCGGGACAACCCCAGCAGCCGACCAACATTTGTGTTTGATTCATCCGCCGATGTTGACGTCACCGGCGATGACTGTTCTTCGCCTGAGAGCGTTGAGGAAAGTGCTGGTGGTAAGTTCCCGTTATTTGTTTTGCTAATATGATATTAGCAACGAAAAACGTTTTCTGTTCTTATTTATCTAACTACTTCGCTCTTGAAGGGTCGACTGTGGAGGAGTGCACAGTCGGATGTTCAGCCCCTGAGGTGAATTCAGGTAAGATGTAGTTGTTTAATTATTCGGTATGGTGACAAGTGCGTCTGTCTTTTTTTCGAGAATGAGTTGTTGGACTGTCATAACAAATTGTGTGTGTGTGTGTGTGTTTATCTTGTGTCAGGAGAAGAGAGTAGTTGCAGTGCCAGTAATTCAAGTGAAACACAAACAGGTAAAACTATCTTGTAATGAAAACACACACATTGCATGTGCCAGCTAGGTAATTTACATGCACAATTTTTAGGTCTGAGTCTTAGGTCTCAGAGGTATTTTAGAGTTTTAAAATAAAACATGTGATGTCAATTAAAGGTTGTACATCTTTATATTTTATTTAAAATGAAGTTAATATAACTAAATTTAGATATTTTTTATTGAAATCTAACTTTTAAAGTGCATGTAAACCAGGGGTGCCCAAACTCGGTCCTGGAGGGCCGGTGTCCTGCAGAGTTTAGCTTCAGCTTGCCTCAACACACCTGCCAGGAAGTTTACATTTACATGCACTTTACAAGTTAGATTGCAAGAAAATAAAAGCAGTAATTTGACTTTTTAAGGTGTCATGTACACACTTTTGTCCAACTGAAATTGTACTAGTCTGCTTTTTTGCAACATTGGACTAAAAGATCATACATTAAACAGTTTTATTTATTTGTTAAATAAAATTATAGTAAATGTGTCTGTGTTTAAAAGTATGACAAGAACAACACTGGTAACACTTTAACAAGTATTCAATTTGCAAACTGTTTAGTTTATAGTTAATTCATAGTTTATACACTGCCTGCCAAAAAATAAATAAATAAAGTTGCTGCTTGCATTGTAATATTCAAATACTTAAGAGTCTATGATTGGATCATTATTACAGTGATTATTACGTTTCTAGCATGTTATAGACTAGGATGGAGTGTGTAGCTTTATAATTTTTTTAACAACCATGTCAGGTGACGCACCATGACCATATTCCAGGATGACAATGGCAAGTTTAATCAGAATCAAGAAAAGAATAGTTGTGAGAGAGCATGAAGAATTATTTTCACATATGAATTGGCACTCTTGAGTCCTGACCTCAGTGAAAGTCTGTGGGTTGTTGAATGTTGAAAGAACTGTAGTGATGTTATTTCCATTAAGAGGTGCATAAATTTTTGGTCAAGATCTTGTATTGACAATGCAAGGGTCAGGCACTGTGTAAAATCTCCTCCAGCGCATCCCAAAGACTTTCACTGAGGTTAAGGTCAGGACTCAGAGGTGCCAATTCATGTGTGAAAATAATTCTTCATGCTCTCTGAACCACCCTTTCACAGGTTTAACCCCGATGAATCTTGGCATCATCATCATCCTGGAACATGGCTTTGATACACCTTCCGACATGGTTGTTTAAGAAAAAGAAAGCTACACCCTCCATATTTTAGGGTTAAAAGAACAATTGCCAAAAAATATAAAGTGCTAGAAACATAATAATACTGTAATATTGTAATAATGACATTTACATTTACATTTATGCATTTAGCAGACGCTTTTTTCCAAAGCGACTTACATTGCATTCAAGTTACAGTTTTACATTTGACCAGCTCTTGCTTTCCATGGGAATCGAACCCATGATCTTAGCGTTGCTAGCGCCATGCTCTACCAGTTGAGCTACAGGAAAGCCTGTAATTATTTAATGAATAATTAAAATCCAAGCAGCAACTTTGTTTAAAATGGGCAATATTGTAGTCTCTGTGTTGTTAATATATTAATGGGCTTTATATGAAAAGGAGTTCTTCATGCAATTAACAAAATTATTATTGTTTATTCAGCTCGTATGTAAAGAGTTAGATCAGTGGTTCCCACCCATATTTCTGGAGGCCCCTCAACACTGCATGTTTTCCATGTCTCCTTAATCAAACACACCTGATTCATATCATCAGTTTATTAGTAGAGACTCCAAGACCTGAGATGGGTGTCAGACAAAAGAGAGATACAAAATATGCAGTGTTGGGGGGCCTGCAGGAACGTGGTTGGAAACCACTGAGTTAGATAATGTTTTTAATGCTTTAACAAATAATTAACAGTAAATTGTTTTCACTTTAGATTAGTTGACAAATTGTGTGTGTACACTACCAGTAAGATTTTTAATGTTTTCTAAAGAATTCTCTTCTGCTCACCAAGCCTTCATTTATTTGATCCAAAGTACAGCAAAAGCAGCAATATTGTGAAATATTTTACTCTTTCAAATAACTGCTTTCTATTTGAATATATTTTAAAATGTAATTTATTCCTGTGATTTAAAACCTGAATTTTCAGCATCATTACTCCAGGCTTCAGAGTCACATGATCCTTCAGAAATCATAATAATATACTGATTTGGTGCTAAAGAAACATTTCTGATTATTATTATGAATACCATTAAAAATCTTACTGCTCAGAAACTTTTGACTGGTGTGTGTGTGTGTGTGTGTGTGTATATTAATGGCATTTTGTGATTTTCTATGCCTTAATCTACAGCGAGAACTTTTTATAGTTAAGTTTTTAACAAATCATAAAAACATCTAAATCTTTATAATTTTGTTTTTATACATGAAGAACTCACTATTATATACTAGTCAACATTTGAAGTGGATCAAAACCTTTCATCATAGTTGTTCTGAAACTACAATATACTAACTATGAATTAACTAATAGTATGCAAATGTTTTTTAGGTACTATATTACTGTAAAGACTGTTGGGCATTAGTGAGTGTATAAGCTTAGTCATCAGCTAAACAGTACAGCGTTATCTGTCTACATTTTATTTTGCTTTGTAGGAGAAACTGTCAAACAAGGACCAAGCTCTAAACTGAGCGCCAGAAATGCTGGTAAATCCAAATTTATTTTTACATATTTTTCATTAGAATAATTACCAAACAATTCAACATTTTATATTACAAAAGCTTTTGGTATTTGCGCTAAAAGATTAAAATTAATTGTTATCAAATACATTTACAAAGGTTTTGTGTCCATTTATGCAGTGTAACATCTTTACATAGCTGAACTTGAAACAATTAATTTAAACAAACTATGGTTGTGATTTTTATAGCAAGAACCAAGAAAAGAAAAATTGACCAGTTGCAGTTCGTGCTGGATGACTGGGGCCAAAAATTCATGGATGCCTCCTCAAAGGAGTTTGAGGAAATGTTGAGAAGAGAACAGGAGAGGGACGAAGAAGAACGACAGGAACGGCAGTGTAGGATGACACTCATGAGGGCCCTAACAAACTCCCTGCAGACACAAACACAAAACATGTACTCGCACACATCACAACAGAACATGTACATGCACGCACCACCACAGAACATCTACTCACACACATTACACCAACACCTTCAACATATACCAACAAACACACAGCAAACACCACTTTACTCCACTACATCAAGCGCACACATCAGTACTTCAGACAACTCATTTTATGGCCAATTAGAAGAAGAGTAAATGTTCACTTAGTAGGAGAGTGCTAACCTGTTTTGAAAGGTTTTTCAGGATATTAAGGATTGTTCATGAATTACCAGTTGTTAAATGTTTAGTTATTTAAATTGCTGTGTAAACAGGTTATGTAGAGTAATTAAATGTTAACTTAGTAGGAGAGTGTTAACCTGTTCTGTAAAGTTTTTGAAGATATTGGTATGGATTATTCATGAATTGTCATTTCTTAAATGTTTAGTTATTTAAATTGTGTAAACAGGTTATGTAGAGTAATTAAATGTTAACTTAGTAGGAGAGTGCTAACCTGTTCTGGAAAGTTTTTCAAGATATTGGTATAGATTATTCATGAATTATCATTTCTTAAATGTTTAGTTATTTTTAAATTGTTGTGTAAACAGTTTATATTAACAAATATATACATAGTAATTGTAATTAACAGATTCCTGTATTAAAATTGTTGTTTTCACATGAATAATTAAAATAAAAAAATGTTTAAAAGCAGTGCTTGATTTTAAATGTGATATGTATTTGTTGATATCGGTTTTAAGGTAATGTGTTTTAAAAAATAATTTTTCAAATGTGTTAATGGTCGCACGTGTAGCAGAAATTACACTTTGCTACTGTAACGTTTCTGGCGATCTTTTGTACCATGAAGTGTTGCGTCAGTGCGAGTCGGATGGTTTGCGCTTCCTCTCTAGACTCTGGCTCAACTTCATCGGGGTGCAGTTGGTGTATTTCTGTCACGCTGTCTTCAACAGGTATAGTTTCACCTGCGCGTTCACAGAAATTGTGCAGAATAACGCAAGCTACCACCACACGACAGATTGCCTTGATCGTGTGCTCAGTACGGTGTTCAAGGCTCCTCCACCTTCTTTTGAGCCTACCAAAAGCCATCTCGACTGCCATCCTGCTTTGACTCAATTTAAAATTGAAGTGCCTCTGAGCATCCGTCAGGTGGCCATTGTCTGAATACGGCTTTTGTATCCAGTTGAGAAGGGGGTATGCTGGATCAGCTAAAATTAATAGGGGGATGTCGACTCCTGCAATGTATTTTGCTGGGATGGATGGAAACAGAGTGCCATCCTCTGCTTTTCTGAACAATCCAGAGTTTGCAAAAACCCGGGCATCATGAACACTACCTGGCCACCCTACGCACACGTCTCGGAATATTCCTTTGTGGTCGACTACTGCCTGCATCACGATGGAATAAAACCCTTTCCGGTTATAGAAGGCTGTTGCATTGGGACCATCGGGTCGATCTATTTTTATGTGTGTACCATCCAGGCAGCCAACTACTTGTGGAAAACCCCACTGATGGAGAAAATAATCTACAATTTGTTCGGCCTCACTGACATTTGGAAAGTGCACAAAGATGGGCTGTAAGTGTTGGCAGACAGCTTTGCAAAACTCTCGTGTGATTGCATGCAAGGTTGATCTTCCTAAGCCGAAAAGATGAGCTATGGTCCGGTATTCCACCTGGGTACCCAAACTAAGGAGAAGGAAGTGATTGAAGTACTTATGCAAAAGGCTGCCACAGCTGATCTCAGTCACCTCAGTCAACAAATGGAGTCAACTCAGGCAGAGCAGGAAGAACAAACAGGTGCCAAAAAACAAAAACAAGACTTGGGTAGCCTCCTGTCAACAATTGTATCTGAGAAAAAAAAAGAGGTGGAAAAGGGAAATTAATGTGAAGCTGGGAGAGAATATCTACAGATGCCAGCTGACAGACTGATAAAAGAACTCCACACATACAAGACGATGGAAGAGACCAGTGCCACAGAAAACCCACTTTCTTGGTGGAAAAAGCATGAATCAAGCCTCCCTGTTCTTTCAACATTTGCCAAATATTACCTTTGCATTCCAGCATCAAGCTCGGCCTCTGAGAGAGTTTTCAGTACCTCTGGCCTGATCTGTAGTCCACTAAGGTCCAGACTATCAAGTGACAGCATTGACACATTAGTTTTCCTGTCCAAAAATCTGCAGCTAACAAAGGAGCTAGCAAAAAAATAAAGACTGAAAAGATATAAAGATGTGAATCCACTTTATTCAGTCTTCTTTTTTTCCCCAAAATCTAAATTTTATCTGTACTCTCTAATCTGTAGTTTTTTTGTTTTGTTTGTTACATTCTGATACATTTTCTTTGCACCATGTGATAAAGACTGAAAAGATATGAAGAGATGATCCTATTTGAATTTTATCTCTTCGTTTTATTTTTTCTTCCAGTCCCCCCCCTCCAAAAAAAAAAAAATCTAAATTTAACCTGTACCCTTTACCTTGTAGGGGTTTGTTACATTCCGATACATTTTCTTTGCACCATTTGATAAAGACTGAAAATATATGAAGAGTTGATCCTATTTTAATTTTATCTCTTCAGTTGTTTTTTTTTTTCAAAAACAAAATTTGACCTATGTTTCATGTAGGTTTTTTTAATTATATTTTTTTATACATTTTCTTTGCACAATTGTTCATGCAGAGTTTCAAGCAGTGTGTTTAATAAAATAGTTTTCAATTCACTTATATTTTGAGGCTGGTTATTTGTCTCCTGTGGTATCGATTTAGTATCGATACCGAGGTATTAGATCCTAGTATCGTACCGAAATCATAATTGTGGTATCGAGCCATCCCTAATCCAAGTTCTAGAACAACATATGCTCCCATCCAGACGTCGTCTCTTTCAGGGAAGACCTTGCATTTTCCAACATGACAATGCCAGACCACATACTGCATCAATTACAACATCATGGCTGCGTAGAAGAAGGATCCGGGTACTGAAATGGCCAGCCTGCAGTCCAGATCTTTCACCCATAGAAAACATTTGGCGCATCATAAAGAGGAAGATGCGACAAAGAAGACCTAAGACAGTTGAGCAACTAGAAGCCTGTATTAGACAAGAATGGGACAACATTCCTATTCCTAAACTTGAGCAACTTGTCTCCTCAGTCCCCAGACGTTTGCAGACTGTTATAAAAAGAAGAGGGGATGCCACACAGTGGTAAACATGCCTTGTCCCAACTTTTTTGAGATGTTGATGCCATGAAATTTAAAATCAACTTATTTTTCCCTTAAAATGATACATTTCTCAGTTTAAACATTTGATATGTCATCTATGTTGTATTCTGAATAAAATATTGAAATTTGAAACTTCCACATCATTGCATTCTGTTTTTATTCACAATTTGTACAGTGTCCCAACTTTTTTGGAATCGGGTTTGTATTTTAGATGAAAACCAGGAGGCTTGTGACCAGAGCTGGACTGGGACAAAAAATCGGCCCTGGCATTTTTTGGTCCAGGCGGCCACCACCACCACCATATATATATATATATATATATATATATATATATATATATATATATATATTATATACACTACCATTCAAAAGTTTTTGAACAGTAAGATTTTTTATTATTTTTTTTAAAGAAGTCTCTCTGTTCACCAAGCCTGTATTTGTTTGATCCAAAATACAGCAAAAACAGTAATATTGTGAAATGTTTTTAATATTTAAAATATATTTTAAAATGTAATTTATTCCTGTGATCAAAGCAGAATTTTCAGCATCATTACTCCAGTCACATGATGTTCAGAAATCATTCAAATATTCTGATTTGCTGCTCAAAATACATTTATTATTATTATTATTATTATTATTATTATTATTATTATTATTATTATTATTATTATTATTATGTATTATGAAAACAGCTGAGTAGATTTTTTTTCAGGTTTCTTTGATGAATAGAAAGTTCAGAAGAACAGCATTTATCTGAAATAGAAATATTTTGTAACATTATAAATGTCTTTATCATCATTTTTGACCAATTTAAAGCATCCTTGCTAAATAAAAGTATTAATTTCTATAATATCTTTCCCAAAAAACAAAACAAAAATTATACTGACTCCAATCTTTTGAATGGTAGGCTATAGAGCATAATGTTACAAAAGCTTTTTTATTTCAGATAAACACTGATCTTTGGATCTTTCTATTCATCAAAGAATCCAGAAAAAAAATTACTCGACTGTTTTAAATATTGATGATAATAATAATAATAATAAATGTTTCTTGAGCAGCAAATCAGCATATTAGAATGATTTCTGAAGGATCATGTGACAGAAGACTGGAGTAATGATGCTGAAAATACAGCTTTGATCACAGAAATAAATTACATTTTAAAATATATTCACATAGAAAGCAGTTATTTTAAATAGTAAAAATATTTCACAATATTACTGCTTTTACTGTATTTTGGATCAAATAAATGCAGGCTTGGTGAGCAGAAGAGAATTCTTTAAAAAAAAATCAAAATCTTACTGTTCAAAAACTTTTGACTGGTGTAGATATATATCATTGCATCTAGTTGTTTTGGATAAGAATAAAACGTCAGGTCCGACAATATCGTGTCTTTTCGAATTTAAATCTAGATTTATTCGCATTGGCCCATGGAAACCTCTATGAACACACTTGGCTTGACTTGGCCAAAAAATTGCGGGGGACGAATTTACGGTTTATTAAAAAGCCTATTCTGCACTCATGGCGCGCGTGCACACAATAGATGCCTGCCTCCGTTGCGAGTCCCTTATTAAGCACTTTACCGATTCAACTTCTCTCCTCTCCTCCTGCCTGGCTCTTTGGCCCGCTTCACTCACCGCAGAGCAAGTCTGTTTTTATAAAGCTGCTGTGAAACGTGGGGAAAGCCGATACGGAAGAAGTTGGGGTTTATATAGGCGGAGCAAAATACTTAATCGCTCTGTCTATAGCGCATTGTGATTGGGTGGTTTACGCTGTCAATGCAGGAGACAAACCAATGGGCCACTGACTGCTCGTTGTCCCTGCGTGATGGTCCTTGGCAAAAAAAATAAATAAATCTGTCGGCCCCTTCAGTGCATCGGCCCACCGGGAAAATGCCCGGTATGCCCGATTACCAGTCCAGCCCTGCTTGTGACTGTCCCATTGACTGCCAAGTAATTAACACTGTCAAGGTCCAGAAAAGTATGAAAAGCATAATCAGGATACTCCATCTGCCATCAGTGGTTCAATCGTAATGTTATGAAGCTACGAGAATACTTTTTGTACGGAAATAAAACAAAAATAACGACTTTATTCTACAATTAGGCACCATAATGTCATTGTAACGTACTGTTTTATTGTTGTGCTGTTTAATTAAGAATAACAATGGATCCATCTTTTGTTTTAGTCTTAAAAAGTGAAAGGTGTGTAGATACAAGCAAAACAGACAATTATCTTTTCTTGTAAAGTGACACCAAGATCGCGAATTTTGAAAGTGAAAGTGAAAGCAAAAAATAGGAATTCCTGTCACAAAATTTAAATCACAAATAATAGGTTG